>JAQGEP010000536.1:775-16345 GCA_028476805.1 Acrocalymma vagum
CATCCACAGCTTGCATCCGTTCCTGAATCCCAGTAAACTTCGGAGAATGATCAAAGAGTTCAGCGAGACGTACAGTCCGGATGTCAAATCTGCAAATGCCACCTCTCCTGACTCCTCGATGTTGACCCAGCTTAACCCGGGAATTAAACGCAAACGGTCCGGCTACGCGTTCGGTGAACCATATTGCCCGGCCATGGACCTGTCGAGAGGCGGCATAGAGCGGTCCCTCCGTAATGCCATTGTCTTGCTAGTCCTTGCCTTAGGAAGAGTCTGCGAGCACAAAAACCCTCTACCACACCCTCAGAGCGACAAAAGCCCGATCGCCAACGGAAGCGGCGCTTGGGGGTATACTCGAGAATCTCCGCATAGTAACGGCAGTTTTAGCAGCAACGATGACGAGACGCGTCCAAGAAACATCGACATCCTACCTGGCATGGCATATTTCTCCCATGCGACTGATATTCTGGGTAATCAACAGGGTGGGAACACCGTGGCGCATTGTCAAGCAATGATCCTAGCAGCGTTGTATGTGGGCCAGTTTGCCAGAGTACTAGAGAGTTGGAGCTGGATCAATAATGCTTGCAGGATTTGCCAGGTTCTGATCAAAGCGTAGGTCACGAACGTTCCGCGCATTCGACCTAACACTAATCAAAGCTATAGTGATATGCCCAAGCTCGATCGTAAGAATTGTTTTGTGGGAGGAGATGACCACGTTTCTCCCAAGGAAAAATATAGGCTCAATTTAGTGATGTGCGCATACTGGACTTGCCTGCAACTTGAATCGTAGGTCTGCTGCTATTCCTCGCCTGTGACGTGCTAACAATCGATGTAGCGACATCCTTGCCGAAATGAGCACCTTGCCGCCTAGTGGACTTTCTGAAAAGCAAGACTCGATCGGATACCCCTCTGATGTCTACGAAAAGTTCCCACCCGAAGCTGTGGAGTACAAGAAAAACTCTGAAGACGATAAAACGATGTGGATTTATTCAAGCCAAATCTATCTGCGCGTCATCCTTAATGACGCCCACAATACTTTGTACGGCGCTAGTGAGTCTTTTGAATCTGACATTCTTGACTATGTATTAATGTGTTCTAGCCGCTGAAAAGAAACCTCCAGGCCGTGACGTCAACGAAGTCAATAACATTACCCGCGCTTCCATAGTACATCGGGATATTCTAGAGACGTGGAGGAAGCTACTTCCGCCAACACTTTCTTGGGAGGACCATGAACCCCCTTCAACCGACATCAACATTGCGCGTCTTAGGGCGAAGTATTACGGAGCACTGTACATGATCTTACGGCCATACCTTCAAATTGCCAACCACGATATTCCACTCCCACAATCCAAAAGCATGCATGGAGGCGATGTGGATCTCACTCCCGCGCAGTCGGAGGTTCTCGAGCTAGCCTATGTATGTATTGAGAGTGCGATTCAGAGCACTATTGCGTTTGACCGTGTCGGCGCTGATCCGAACGGCCCGTATCTGCCATATAAAAGCACTCGCCAACAGAGGCTTATTGTAACAAACATTTTTGGGACTCTTCATGCGTAAGTTGTCGTGGTCAATGTTGTAGGGCTTAACATAATCTAATTCGTATTACAGACAATTTGGAAATATTCTTGTCCTTGCAGCGGTCTTTAAATCCCGTTTGCGTGCTTATCTTCCTTCAAATTGCAACTTGACTAGGTCTAATCTTATCGATCTCTTCCAAAGAACGATCGAGATACTTCATGAAGTCGCACCGAATTCTCCGATCTTGAGAATGGATCTCGAAATTCTCTACAATGTCCGACGACAATTGTGCCTCGAGTAAACAGCCTTCCACGAAGTTTAATTTGGCTTTGGTTCTAGTATTGAATTATTCGAAGACACCTTATTCCCAGCCTAACTCCTTTCGGGATATGGTGTGAAATTGCATTTCGTTGCCACATAGTTATATGTTCATTGCTTATATCTTTGCTACCTGTTATACGTTCCGCCCACACACTGCGACTAATATTTTGCCTTCCTTTTCATTCCCTTTTCATTTCTTTTCCTTGTCTATAATCTCATAAACCAGAAAAGGGATTCCATGGTGAAACAAGCCGTAAACATATTTAATAGTATCTATTGCTTGACCTCAATTCTTAGTCTTTTATTACAAGAGATGCGGTTTACCTCTCTTATCTTAATGCATCCTGATTCATCCAACCCAGAGCCGCCGTCTGATCTTTATCAGACCTGTCAACAATCAACTTCATCAACTTGACGATGCGAATTTTATCAATCGAGTTCACTTGAAGATGCTGAGTTGATTGAGTTGATTGATGAAGTTGATATCCTGCATATTCTAGAAATCTTTTAGTACTAAAAATACTGTGTCCGCAAAGCGGCATGCAGAGCTTCGTGAAAAGATTCTCTAGGCCCAGTCAGCCCGGCCATTGACCAATCAGCGTGACCGATAATCAATCAAGAAGCAAGCAGACCTCCTGCTTGTTTATATCTATCAATCAAGCAGCAAAATAGAATAGCCAAGCAAGCAGCAAGCAAGCAGGGTAAGCTGCTTGTTTACTGTTTAATTGCTTGGTTGCTTAACAAGCAGTAGTCCTTGGATATTCGCCAACTAATCTTGGCACGGAGGTGAGGTTTTCGGGTATCTGAAATAGACTCATTTGATTGTGATATTCACCAGCCAGCTCCCTAAGTTGTCTCTATTCTTTATAGTGACCTTCCTCCTGTTCTGCCACGCTACTAGCATCGCTAATATCGTCCGCATTAGTCGTCTCCTCGCTAATTTCCTCATTAACACCCATCAACAGCTTCTCCCTGATCTTAGGTGTGATAATGTGATGGAACAGGTCATATTTGGCAGCGAGAAGTACTCATAAATATTGTCTTGAATTAATGAGTTGTTGAAAGGTAACGACTGATTAACTACATAATGATCGAACAGACAGTAATGACATTACGAATCCCTGACGACTCACGAGGTCGTGGCAGCGTACGTAGTAGCGTACCGTGCTGGCGATCGTGGTTGCAAGGTTGTGGCGAGATAGCAAGGTTGCCTCTCCAAGTTTTGCCAATATAATGCCGCTCTTGATCCATGATGCGATAAGCAGCTGAGCCTCTTCCATCCCTGCAGAGAGCCATGGTCGCTGGGTATTAGGAATATTACTAGCTTTACTGAAGGTTCTCTCACATTCTGATGACATTCAAACGCCATTTGGCTTGGTATAGGGTATTTCAGGTGGTTTTCTCTCCACCATTGCAGAGGGTTTTTGATATATCGGTCGCATGAATATGATTTTGAAGTCGCTCAGAATCGATTTGACCAGTCGCGCTAGGTGGTAACCCCGTTCTTATAAGGCGTACGTTCTCGAAAGGGCTCGCTCGCGCTAGCGGCAACGCCAAACGCGGAGATTATTTCGGCGTGGTGTAAGAGGGTGCTCCGGTCACCCTCAGTAACGTCGCTAGGGTCCATATTGATCGTGGGTGCTGCGCGGTATGTATAATTTGAGACAAGGAGCATAATTACGATCTAAATCGTGGTACATGTAGTTTATACGACGATTAAGAGCGCGTACCATCTATCGCGACTTGAACACCACTTGAAACACTGGGGCTTGGCAAGTAAACAAGCAGCCAGCCAATCAAGCAGAACTATCTTAAGCAAGCAGCCCTTCTTGCTTGACTAATCTAACTACATACAAGCAAGCAGGAAGACCTGCTTGATGGTTGCTTATTGGCTGCTTGATTGCCTCGCTAACAAGCCGCTTGATTATCGGTCACCCTGTGGCCAATTAGCCCTACTATTCTCATGCTCCGCTAGCAATCTTAAACATGATTGGCTGGCACCTCTAGGAACTTCAGCGCGCGTCAAACATCTATCGACGCGTTAATTAACACATACATCTATTAACACCATAACGCCCTACACCCACCCACCCTTTGCTGCAGAATGAACCGAAATCTCGAAAAGGTCGTAAAGAAGACTACCGCGCTCGTAAATCGTAAAAACCCGCCTCCGAAGTCGCCCTCTGTCGCGCCCGAACCGGATGACCCTGAGAATGAAGATATGCAGGTGGTATACTTTTCAGATGGCGACGAGAAGGCTTTTAAGGGCCTTGACTGGGGGCGCGTACCACACTTACAGAAGCGCGAGAGAGGACATATAAGAGGTACTCCGAGCTGGATTTATGCCTACGGGTGGCCTGTTTTCCCACCGGAAGAAGCGTCAGAACTACTAGCTATGTAGGTACTGTCATCAACATAAGATACAAGCAGGAGAATACTGCGTTCACCAATCTACAACGTCTGCAGCTGCGCACCTCAAAGCGAATACTAAAGGCCATGGCGTTAATCAGAACGGAAATATAAACTTCAGTCTACCCCAGGGCCAGGCGTCTATATTGGCAAGCATGGGGCATCGTGGAGTAGATGTTCCACAGCAGGTGGCCAACGAGATTGCCTCGAGCTTCTCACAGAAGCGGTTTTTCGACGCGGTCAAGGACTGGATCATCGTTGACAATCAGGCCCTGCGAGTAATCGAAATACCTTCCTTTCGGCATATTATCTCAACTGCTAATCCACTAGCTGAGCAGGTGCTCTGGAATAGCCACAACACGCTCCGGAGCCACATCTTGGCTGAGTACTACTCCTACGTCCCTGCGGTAATCGAGCACCGGAAGCGCGCGCGCTCTCTCATACATATAACGTTTGACAACTGGACTACAAACGCGCGCTTACTGGGATCTGCGTACACCATCTGAACGAGGACGGTGACGTCGAGGACTATCTACTCGGTCTACGTCAGCTCTACGGTGAGCACTCAGGTGATAATATAGCCTCTGTCGTCAACTCAGTACTCCAAAACTTTCGAATCGATCGAGAGCGCCTCGGCTACTTCGTACTTGACAACTCTACAAATAACGATACGGCGATGGAGTCCTATTCGACGTTATCTCATCTATCTGTACTTCACAAGCTCGAGAGTTACTAGAAAAATTTCAGATGGAGGACCTATAGCGTACTGGATTGTCGGAAAGACCAAAGGAACTCATAAAGCCTATTAAGACTCGCTGGAACTCTTACCTATACACCTTCGAGCGCGCTATTGAAAATCGTAATCCACTCGACGACTATATGGCCTTCAAGATCCAGGACTATAGAACGCAGCAGACGTCGAGGCGTCGCACGTCGCGGCCGGGGCGTGCTCAGCCAAGGCGCTTTATACTCGAGGGAGGCATGAAGGGTAGGGATTGGGCGACGATCACTGAGTACATCGAGCTACTCAGGCCTTTTGAGGAAGCGACGTCGCTCCTCCAGGGTAGAGGCAAGATAGGTAACCATGGTGCGATCTGGGAGGTTCTAATAACTTTTGAGTGGCTACTTGATCAATTAGAAGAGATGAAGGACCGTCTATCTGAGGTGGATTACGAGGACCCAGATGCTCCAGAAGATCACCTAAAAACTAATGTCAATCTCGCCCACGCGAAAATCTCAGAGCACTACAGTAAATTCGACGACGCGCCAGTGTACTACGCCGTAACTATTCTCCATCCTCATCTATGGAAAGTTCCAGAGGATTGGAACGAGGATAGAGATGGGCCTCACTTCCGGAAAGATTGGCTACTACCAACCACAAGGGCTTCCTCCATCTCTGGAAGTCCTACAGGGATAGAGCAGCTGCCAAAGCTTCAGATGGGCTGTCCCAAGAGACTCAGCGTCCTCCAAAACGGCAACGCGTAGGTCCTTCGGCCAGCAGAGCTGCCTTCCTGGAGCACTCTATGAAGGCCACCATGAAAGAGGTAGAGCAGAAGATTGATGACGAGTATGAGATTTGGAAGAGGCAGCCAGTGCTCGACGAGGACGACAAGCTCTCAAAGAACCCTATCCAGTACTGGCTGCTAATGGAGAAACAGTTTCCTATCCTTTCACGCCTTGCGCTCGACATCTACTCTATCCCGGCGTCCTCTGTTGATTGTGAGAGGACGTTTAGTGAGCTTGGAGATCTCCTAGGTACTCGGCGACTACACATAAAGGTAGAGTTAATGGCTACTCTGCAGTGCTTGAAGAGCTGGAAGAGGACAGGTATCCAGCTGCCGAGTAGCTCTCCTCTCACAATCCAGCTCACAGACGATGATATGGCTTGTATCCTAGAGCAACTTAGTCAACCTTATTGCAACTGAAGCAACCAATCAATTCCAAAGCTCTCTTAGTAATCAATCAATCAACTCAACTCAGGCCTCACAAAAAATCTCATCAATCAACTCAATCAACTCAATCAACTCAATCAACTCAATCAACTCAATCAACTCGGAGCTCTCAAAAACGTCAACCAATCAACTCCACTGCCGCGGAGTTGATTGATTGATTGCTGACAAGTCTGGCAACACCTCAAAGCGCCCAGATGGGCTGCAGGTGTCAAGCCACGAATGCAACCTACTCGAGCTTCTGCTCGTATATCTGCTCGTGCAGCTGCAGGGCAACTGCATGAGCAGAATCGAGAGGAGCAGAATCAAGAGGAGCAGAATCGAGAGGAGTATAATCGAGAGGAGCAGAATTGAGAGGAGCAGAGAGCTCCGCGCGTGTTAGCGCGCACGCTCGAAAAGCTGTTAAAAGAGCGTCTTGATAAAGCTCTTGCAGACGTCAAGACGTATTACTCGAAGAATCTCGATTGAGGCACGTTGTATTGGGGTCTCTCTCGTAAGAAGACTGTCCTAGAGATGGCTTGGAAGGACAGTTAAGTCGTTCTGTTTGCCTTAACTGTAGGGGATCCATCAGATACAATCGTACGCAATCGAAAACGGCCTCAGCCTACACTAGATAACAGGAAGGCTATTTAGCAGGGATGGGGCAATCTCCCTATAATTCCTCAGTCGATTCCTCTACTTATTGATGAGTATAATCACTATAAAAGCAACGTTAATCTCGTCGATCAAATGATAAGCTACTATCCTATCCAGAGAGTTAAGCAACGGACGTGGCGGCCACTCTTTTATTTCTTAATCGAAGTTGCTTTAAATAACGCTTATCAAGCCTCATCTTTTAAGGAAGAGTCAAAAGGCGTGGCCATAGGGAGTTTCTAAGCGTCCTTATTGAACAGTTATTTGAGAAGGGTCGTCGTCCAGCAAATACCTCTAAGAAACGCCGTCGTATGGATGATACTTGTGAAATTGACGATAGCTAGCATATTCTTACTAGGCTATAGGCAGAAGGAAGAACTTGTATAGCATGTGCAGAAGCAGGAAGAACTGTTAAATCTACAAAGCAGAGGGCTCCTCTTAAGCCTATTAACCCTAATAGGAAGAGTAAAGCGCCTAAAGGCAGGCGGCCACGGTCGCTGTACGGCTGTACTTTGTGTAGAATACCCTTATGTAGGCCTCAGACAGACGAGCGATGCTGGAAAGAGCATCTCCTTCGAGCTCACACGAAAAGGCAGGTCAACACGACAGCTAGCTCAGTAGAATTGAGGTGGAAAAAGGTGGTCCGTGTGAGGCAGATTTTAACGGAGCGAGGGATACCATTTCTACACAATAATCAGTTGCCTCGTTTCCGATGCCTACAGCAAAGCCACAGACTGCCCAGCTGGGGCTCATTCTTGTAATATGGCTTCCTATTACGCTTATCCGAATTCACTCAGACGACCCTAGCTGCAGACAACAGTTGTTGAGAAAACAACTTCTGGAGTTGAAAACGAGAAATCTTCCTCGTTCTCCTGGAGTACAACAAACCCGGATTGGGGAATTGCACTTTTCGGTGCCATTGTAGGCAACTCAAGGCTTTTCGATATTGAAGGTCCAGACGACGCCAATGTTTAAAGCTCTGACACAAAGCTTCACCTTGATCAATCAGGTATTTACCCCATGAATCGAATTTTGCCCTAGGCTGATACAACTCGTAATAAACAAGCAGGTTGTTCATAGGGATGATGAAAGAGTTTGGTTTCGTTACCTGGATGAGTATAAAGTAGTGTAACAAGATAAATTATATTTGCTATTTCTTTTACCACCGATTCGAAAGCGAGAGCCAGTAGCGTGTTGAGCGCTAATCGAAAAGTCAGCGACGTTCCGCCCGCAGAGGTCTCTAACTGCAAAATTCCCAATCCGTTAGCGTTTATGTAAGACGAAGCGATCAAGCTGTTCAAATCGTGTTTGTCCTATATACTCACTCACACAGTGTGTAGGCGCGTGTGGGTGTAACTAAACCCAATACTCTTGAATTGACGCCTTAGGGTGTACGCCCATGTAGACGACGATTCCTAAGTACAGGTATAGTTCTAATATAGACGTAGGTGCCCAATGACGTGCGAATTCGGCATCCCAAAGCTGAGCTTGCTGATTTATGTAATATACGATCCTATCAAGAAGCTCCTCTGAGAAAAACAGCTAAAAAAGCTCAATAGGGGAATTAGTATCTACTCTATCTGGCAATGCGGCTCTGATTGGCTGAAAAAAGGTGGTTCGTGTGAGGCAGATTTTAACGGAGCGAGGGATACGTATAGGTGGAGAAGGTCTCTAGAGCATGGTCTCCACCCTGCCCACATACTCTACTCCGCCTAAAGTAACCAAAACGCCTAGCGTCCCATGTTATGACCTTGATGTAGCATCCCGTTAATAATACATGGGTAATTTTACCAATCAACTACAACAGTACGACACATCTTGCCGCGTACGACTGAGATACGGCTGAAAACTTGGCTCGAGGCACCCTTGTAGATGGCCCTTCTAAACCCTGGCGTTTTGGTTACTTCAGGCGGAGTAGAGTACATATATATTGAGGCCCGAAAAGAGCAGTCATTTCGACTCTTCGGGGCTACTTCTGACTCGAGAAAAGGTCCCGGCTGTAAAATCAATAAGCCACTAGTTCTCCCACATTCTCATAGGCATATTTGAATCAAACATTCTTCTCTTTGCAATAAAATGTTCCGTCTCCTGATCGCCTGTCGAAACGAGTTGTAATGTGGTAATGCCAAGAAAAGTGTGAACATGATATGATGTTCACACTTTTCTTGGCATTATGATGTTCACACTTTTCTTGGCATTATGATGTTCACACTTTTCTTGGCATTATGATGTTCACACTTTTCTTGGCATTATGATGTTCACACTTTTCTTGGCATTATGATGTTCACACTTTTCTTGGCATTATGATGTTCACACATTTCTTGGCATTATGATGTTCACACATTTCTTGGCATTATGATGTTCACACTTTTCTTGGCAGTATGATGTTCACACCTTTCTTGGCATTACCACAGTACCGGTAAACCATCTGGCGCCAAGAGACAGACAAAGCCACCAAGATACCCCGCACAGGGACACCTAGAACACATCCCGAAAACTGCTCAACACCACCAGGTCGGTTCCAAGATGAGAGAGCGCATTGTTAGTGTTCCCCCGGAAGCTCGGATTTTTCGCCCTACGTCGAAGGATGGACCAATTACCGTCATAACTCAAGACGGATTGATGCACATAACCATATTCTCTCAACAACTGTCTGAAGTCGACAAATCGATTTGGGCTCTTTCAAGCACAACCAACGAAGAAGTCTATTACTTCACCTCCAGTCTGGCAGAGTATGTAGCAGAGCATGTGGCGGAAGAGATGGAAGACGTAAATATGGAAGAGACGGGGAGAGTCGTTGCCAGCGACAGTACCACAGGGGGGAATGCTACACCTAACAGCAGTCGCGCTAATGGAGAAACCGCCACTCACGGCGATGACGCCACGGACGATGAACATGATACCTTTACCCCTAGCAGCACTGGTACAGAAGACGAAGAAGAAGCCCTCAGCGACAATGGTACGGAGCAGGAAGGCACTGCCTCCGTCGGCAGCACCAGCACGGAGTCAGGAAACGTCTCAGTATCCTCGAGGGATCAAAAGGAAGGAAAGGAGAAGAAGAAAATGAAGAGCGAACTGATGTCTGAAAAGCAATTAGCAGATTTCTGTGAGAAGCTCAAGGACAAGATCGATTACAGGCACGGAGAAGCACTGTCAACAACAACGAAGATATTAGGTGATCTACTTGCCGACCACTCGACATTCTTTGGCCCCAACAGCTTTTCCACCGTCAATCAGTTTTATTCCTCAATGGAATCGCACGAGAAACACTATCTTTATCGACATGCCTACTTCAGACTTACCGTCGCCTTGTATTACAAAAAAGAAATAATGCCCCTAGAGAACGGCGACAAAGCTAAGCTGACTCGTCGCAAAAACGCCATGTACAAAAAGTTTCTTCCCGGGTTCAGCGACTTTACTCGGCAGGAAAAGGCCAAAATATACCAATCATTCAGGAGGTACACGAGGCAGGGGAATGTTCTTCTACTGATGATGAAGAACGGGTATCCTGGACTGTTGCTTACTGTTCCTCAGTTCATCACAAGTGAAGAGTATTTAACCCATTATCTTATTGAATAAGACACTCACACTTTTAGTTTCGACATTCTGAGCCGACACATACACATGCCTGATGTCACAGAATTGTGCTGGCTTAGTGCTGAGTGCCTCAAAGAATCGGAGAGGCACACAGCTTTGGCCACAGCGATCTTTCCTGCTATGCGGACATATGCTGGTACGTTTATATCTGGCAGCCGCCTACACGGTAAATAACTTACAACAGCCGAACAAAATGCCGCAGACATACCCGGCGGCCAGGTACAAAAGCGTCCACGCGTCTCTTCAATCAACACATCGAAATCCTTCCCAGCAGTGAGCCTGCCTCGACCTCACTCCATGCTTAGCGCTCTGGATGATCTTCCGAAGTGTTCGATGGTATTCCTCATGGTTTCTGCGTTCTTGGAGCCTAGTTGCATCCAATCCCAAATTTTCGCAAATTTTACATCATGCAAACTCGAGTAAGTGCTTCTTAAGCCGATTTAAGAGATATACTGATAGATGTAGTTCTCTTCAGCAGCCACTAATCGAAAATGCCCTGCTGCAAAGAGGTGAAGATAGGGTTTCTATTGACCCATCAATGCAGTCAGCGGTTATTAATAAAATGTCGAGCGATGAACGGGTTCGTGCCATCGACACAGTGGTCAAGCTTCTTTCCTTGGGGTTTCCATATACCTGGACCGACGATGTCGGTCACCAGATCGCAGGCTGGACAAAGTGTGCATCATATTTCTCACATGTCGAATTCCTTATAAGACAGCTGGAGCTTTTTAAAGTACATGATTACGACTCTCAAAGCTACGCTGAGCTTCTCTTGAGTTCTGGATGGTAAGCCAAGTCAACCTAATCTTGTTGGAGTCTTAAAGTGACATAAAAAGGTATCTATACGAACGTGAAATGTATAGCCAGGCGCGAAAAATATTAGACATTGCTCTGGAGGTAATGTGTGATAGAATGACGCTAGCCTACGCGAGTGCGGTCGACCTTTCTGGCCTAATCTGTCTTGATCTCAACCTGCCAACAGCCGCCTTGGAATCTTTTAGGATAGCGTTCGATATCCGCTGGTCAAAACTACCTAATAGCCACCCCCTCATCGCTTACAGTTTCAACAGTATCGCGCTGGCTTACACGGAGATGGGAAAATTCCAGGATGCACTTGAAGCACACCGGCAAGCCATCTCTATACGTCTCCGCACGGGGAGCGACAGGATTGGGAATTCGTACAGCAACATGGCTAGTCTGCTCTTGCGGTTAGGCCGCCCTGACGATGCTGAAAACGCGCTGCGTCGATGTCCAGCTCTCAAAGATTTCACAGACAAGACATTCCTAGAAACAGGAAACCCGCGATTCTCTGGCGACATGGTTCTACTCTCCAATATCCGACTACGCCAGGGCAGGATAGATGAAGCTATTAGGCTGGCTTCTAAAGCACTTGACTTCCGTCGAAACCTACTTGGAAGCAGATTGAAAACGTGTCAATCATTATACCACTTGGCATCATTGCTGCAGCTCCAAGGAGATCTTGAATCGGCCGCGTAAGTGGACTTGTCCGTATTTTGCTTCCTTTTGGATAGGCGGTGCTGATGTCGTAATTAGCAATTTACTGAAAGAATTGGTAAGCATTGCTGAGGATTTACCGAACAGTGAGGGCCCGCTTGCAAGAGCAAAATACAAGCTTGCAAGCATCTACAATCATGGTACCAGGGACGTGTCTTTTCAGGGTGTCGGATATGAATACAGACAACAGGCACTTGATATACTCTCACGTCTACACCCAGGGGTGGATGTTTCTACAGTTACAGAGGAGCTGTTTGAGGAGTTGTGTCCGTGGATGCTGTGGTAATGGAGCCTTGCAGCTCTATCTTTCGTAAATATACCAAATACTTTCATAGTAATCCACCGTAGTCTCCCTATTGACCTTGGAGTGGTGTTTGCCTCAATTTGGTGATGGTGGATAGCAAGTTGGATTGCATCCTCACACCTACTGCGTCCTCATTTTAGCTACACTAATCCTACGGCTCCGCCCCCCACCTTATGCTCGGATCATGCCCACAAGCAAACACTACAAACCCTCCCCGTCCCTCGCGAAGACTGCCGTTTCTTTATTAAATTTTCGAACTAACTCTCCACGACCGCGCTCCTCGTAAATTGTGCCGCACCTCCCCTCTTCTATTCAGGACAAGCAGGAACGGCTGGAAGTGAGAATTTGCATGGCTGCAAGTCTATGGGGACTGTGTAATTCGGAGCTGGGTCAGAGAAGAAGAAATGTGAGCATCGAAATTGCGTTGTTGCATCGCAAGCCAAGCCACGTAAATCACGGCCACTCCGCCGTTCCGCGTTGCTCTTGGGCGTCAACCCCGCAATTTGCCAAGATGTAACGGTGAATCAACCTCAACCTTGCACTGCGCTGCTGTCTTCCCTCCACAAAATGGCGTACTCACCTCCTTCTCGGATGCATATTCACAGCTTACAAGTCAAAGATGTGTTTGAAGGCCTGACGACGCGAGAGAAGCTTTACGCCCACTACATGGCAAGGTAATCTGCTGATTCCGTTCTGGGTAGCTTCCACCTAAATCTCCATATCCAGGGCCGCATGGCGAGGAACCCGAATTATCCTACGCCAAGTATCTCCAGAGGCAATAGCCATATTTGATTTCATCCTTGAACTTTATAATGACTGCGCCGGGGACTGGTCTCTACTGATGGTGGAATGCGATGTCGCGCCAGAGCAGCTTGAGAAATTCTTTCTCTACGCCGCTACCTTCCTATCTAATATCGGGAATTACTATGTATGTTTATCTCCTCGTTTTGATATGGAAGCTTATAGTATTTAGGGATCCGGGGATCAGAAATTCATCCCAGAAAGTAGTAGGGAATTTTTTGAATCGGTCTCTCAGCGATCGGACAAGTTGCAGATTCTCTACAGCCAGATTAGAGATCATCTTTTCTCGCTTCCTCCTTTCAGCTTAGGCTATCCAAGTGACCATGCGCAAAGTTCATATTATCCAAACTCGGACTCAATTACTCCGGAGGACATTACGTTCTTGTCGAATATCTTGGAATCAAACAACGTTTGGCCAGAGAATACCCGCATCAGGAAGGTTTTATTCGCAGGAGAGACTTCTTTCGAGGTCTTGAAAGCTGCCGTTTGCGAGTCGTGCATAAGGATCCCAAGTTCTGCCGGGCAAATTGAAATAAAAGGAGGTGATCATGGCGAGGAGCTGCACAAGATTTGCACTGAGCTTTCCCGTGCTCTTCCTTATGCGAATGAGGCCCAGAAAACAATGTTACAGGGATATATCGAAAGCTTCCAAACTGGAAGTTTAGATATATATCGTGAATCTTTGAAGATCTGGGTTAAGGATAAGAGTCCGAAGGTTGAGCATATCGTAGGGTTTGTGGAGCCATATCGTGACCCCAATGGAATTCGAGCAGAATTTGAGGGAATGGTGGGGATCGCTGACGGCAACAAATCTCTGACTTCATTAGTTCAACACTCTGCTAAGTTCATCAAGAAACTTCCTTGGGCCGAAGGGTATCAAGAAGGTGTAGGTCCGTTCGAAAGGACAACTTTCGAGGCGCCCAATGTCGCCAGTATTCATAGTAAGTTTTCAATTCAATTTTGGCCGTACTTAGGCTAATAGGATAGCTCTGGCATATTGTTCGAGCGTGGTATTCCCCGGCGTCAACCTTCCAAACGTACTGACAACCTCAGACCAAAATTTCGTGGCTAACAATGGAACAGTACAATGACATTCGTGAGGACTGCGGCTCCAAAAACCTGATTATAACCAATCGTATGATCGCGGAGGCTGACCCGAAACGCATTCCTCCATTCATCCATGAGTTAGAAGCGCCGGTATTCCAGAAACACAAATATACCGTATATTACCTCTGGGTCGTGCTACACGAGCTCTTTGGTCATGGTACGGGCAGAATGATTGTTCAGGAAGAGCACGGCTACTTTAACGCTGAGCACCGGCCGATTGATCCACTTACCAAGGAACCTATTTCTTCATGGTACAAGCCAGGACAAACTTGGACTGGTACATTCGGTGACCTTGCTACTACGCTTGATGAATGTCGGGCTGAGCTTGTCGGTATTTATCTCATAGATGAGCCCGATATTCTCGTGCTCTTTGGCTTTGGGAATGAAAGTGAAATTACAGCAAACGATGGTACGTTGTTACTCTTTCCTTTGGCTGGCCATCAACTCACAGAGCCATAGTGATATACAACGCATACATGCAACTGGGAGTTGACGGCTTGAAAGCGCTAGCAAACTTCAATGTGGACAATGGAGTAAGTGATGATGGAATAGATGGAGTCATGTTCGGCTAACTTTGTTGATTCAGACATGGGGAAACGCTCACAGCAGGGTAATATCGCCTCTCTATTTACAAGAACCTTGGCTGACCGTGGTTTCAGGCTCATTTCGCCATTTTGAGATGCTTGCTGCAGGACGGTGGAGGCGCCGTAGTGATTGATTTTGACCTTCTGAAACAGAAACCCATCGTCAGACTAAACCAGTCCAAAATTTTGACACATGGAAAGCCTGCACTCGGGAGAATGCTGTTACGCCTTCATATATACCGTTGCACCGCGCAAGTTAATAAGTGCCGCTCATACTATGAGGATCTTACTCAGGTAACCGAAGAATTCCTCCCGTGGCGCGAAGCCGTGTTGGCTCATAAACCTCCGCCGTTGCTCTATGTCCAACCAAACACCATTCATCTTCATGATTCCGTCAGTGTTAAAGAATATGATGCCACATTTGAGGGCATAATTCAAAGCTGGGCCGAGCGAGCTGTATAGATAGACAAGATTTGATCGATAGTTTTGAATACACCAGCACCTGCCATAAATGAATCCTAGGTTTGTTTTCAATGGATACCAGTTAGAATCGTGTCCAGCAGCAGGGCTTGATTTACCAGCGTAATCATAGGCCATTATTCCAGAAATCAAGGTACTCACCCATAGCCTTGATTTCTAATTTTTTATAATTATTCGGGCCTATTTCCAGCCTGGGGATAAGACCAGTGATCGGAATGGTCTGGTCTGACTTGGTCTTGGTCTGGTCTAGACCGCCAAGACTTGGTCTGGTCTGAGGATATC
This sequence comes from Acrocalymma vagum, assembly GCA_028476805.1. NCBI lineage: Eukaryota > Fungi > Ascomycota > Dothideomycetes > Pleosporales > Acrocalymmaceae > Acrocalymma > Acrocalymma vagum. The sequence goes on from JAQGEP010000536.1 coordinate 16,273, forward strand.
TCGAGACCATGGTTTAGACCGGTCTTACTGGTCTTACTGGTCTGGTGTCACGTGCTATGCCAAGCAGCACCTG
>JAQGEP010000537.1:0-16318 GCA_028476805.1 Acrocalymma vagum
CCTCGCTAGTTGCTACTTGCTCGGACCGCGCCACAGCCATGTCGAATCTACTAGAGCGATGTGGTCTCTACGTGGACGAGGAGAATCGAGCTCTATTCTGTCGCAAGAACCCCCCATTAGACCGAAAAGAAATTGTGTTTGCCGAGTCCCGTCCTGAATGCATCAGCACCCACACCCACATCTAGCATGTTCTTGTTGGATACTTGACAGTAGATGCTGCTTGACATCGTCACCTAACTGGGATTTAGCCTGTTTCTTTTCATGAGTTGCTCAACTCTGCCCATAACGACTTCGACCCCGCCCTGTTTATCAATGGCGGTAATAAGTTCATCGGGGCGTAAGAGTAGTAGGTAGCGGGACTACATGGCGGGGTGGATAGATACGCGTTGGCGCGGTAAGGTGAAAGTGAAAGTGAACGCAAACCAGCCGCAGTGAGGTGATCAAACGTCGAGTGTTATGTCACTGTAACCCTAGAACACTCCTTGGGCTCGTTGACGGCAACCACCGACCCTAGAGGCAGCTGCAGCGTTGTGGACGTCTCACGCAAGCGTTTCGCAGTACGTAATACGTCGATTCGACTTCATGCTACCCCAGGTCGTCGCTGATCTGTCGAAGTCGCTCAGTAAGATCCACATCAGCTTCGACAGTTAGACAAGGAAGGGCGGTAAGCGCGGCTTCTTTTCCGGTGTGGAATCTATAGACAAACCCATTAAATGGTTGTATGCCAACATAGTGATGCGCTCATATGCTGAGTTAAAATCCGCGCCACCGGTGACCTAACACAAATCCACCCCCAACCCAGGTAACGTGAAGGGAATATATGCCTTGGAAGAGATCGTTCTATATGTCCTGTGCTCTCGAGTAAGAATACTTGACACTCTCCCTTGAGAAGTCATCCATCAATTAAATGAGCTTTGTTATCGCTTTCTAAAAGAGTGCATGATAAGCGGCTAAAAGAAAGCCCGTCAAACCTTACTTAGATGGGTTCGCTTCTTAGTAGATTTGCGGCACGGTTCTCCTTCTTCCATTCGAGGGCAATATGCACTAGGGGTCCCGATGTCCACGAGACTACGAAGCTAGTCATAGCTACCCCTAGCGGTCAACATTTCTAGTTTTCTTCGCCAGTCTTTGTAAGATCAGTGAATGATGTTGCGTCATCAACATAGAGGATCATGGGCGAAAATTGGAGATCTCGTCAGTACCCCAGTGAAAGGCAGCGAAGATTATATCGCCCTTTTTCCAATCCCCCCAATTTTCAGAAAGTCGATAAAAGCCGCCACAGTCTTTTCCTTTTCCTCCTAGATTCGCTTGGCAAGAGCAATGACTTTGGAACGATGAGACGCGAGAGTTGCTCTCCATTTCCGAGTATGGCCATCTAACAACAGAGCTGTGCTTGAATCACGATGAGCTTCGGTTTTGCTGTGAGCGACTTCATCACAGTAATCGAGCTTGCCAACAAGATCCGCAAGGAGTTCGTCGGCGCGCCGAGCCAATTCAAGGCTATTTCTGACGAGTACGCTGCCCTGTCCACATTTTGAGCAATGCTGACTCCATTGTTGGAACAGGGTCAGAAGTCTCTCGATTGTCCTCCTTGATGTCGAAGTCGTCATCTCCGATCGCGAACTCCGCAACGAACAAGTGGCAGAGCTAAAGCAGGTCGCAGATGGCTGCGGGAATGTTCTTGACCAGCTGGAACACACATTAGACGAGTATGGCGAACTCAAGTCTGGCCACGGGAGTGTTAGTTAGGTGTGGCGGCTTGAACGAGGTGATATGGAGGGAAGAGTTGATTCCATCGGTGGTGTCCGCAATCTTGAAATTGTTTCGAGCCAAGAAGGCCTCTCCTCAAGCAGTTGACGCCTACAATAGGTCTCTGGTCTACCACTTGACTGGATGTGTAAGTCTCAACTTATCACTGCCTTAACGTGGCAAAGCCTAATTCATTGATTTAGATAGCTTGGAGCATTGGTGCGATAACGATAACCAGAGGTGTATTTAACCAACGTTTACCGAGTAAGGCCGAGCCCAACCCTCTGCTTGAGCTTCTCGAATGCGGGAGCAAGCAACTGAAGCGGCACTTATCGCCGGTGCCATCGAAGCGTTCAGGATTCACAAGAAGCCCGCTCCATGGACCGGCGAGAAGGGCATTCACGTCGCAACTGCAGCTCTAGGAGCCGCAGGGATTGATGTGTTAATCGATAAGGATCCAGATAGGAAGGCCACACGGCATCTCGCCGAGGCGACTATTGGCGGACTAGCGGTTAATCGGTTTGCTAATACCTGCCGCGATCTTGATTTGGTCGAAGTTATTGAGGAAAAATGAAAGAAGCATTAGGTAAGGTTTCCAAGGCGGACCAACGCGTAAGTATACGCGGATGGGCGTGCTCTCTTCATATGTCAGCTAGAGACTGTACCGAGAAAATACATGGGAAGCCGTCCCCACGAGAGGGGTTATAATAGAAACTATAGTACAGCATCAAGGCCAGCCATAGAGGTTTTCAGGCGTGATGCTGCAGGTACCGCCACGTGGTGTCTATTGGAAGCTGTAGGACACTCAACCGCACACACCCGTCTCTTTGAGAGAGACTTGTTCCACGTTCTGTTCTCTATCATACAGTTAATCCTCCAAACGTATTAACGAACTAAAACTTTCGGAGATTTCCAAGAGGGGGGATTAGTTCATCCTTCCAACTCACGACGCTCAATTACGACTCCCCCCAGTCTCCGGAAATGAAGGCGCCAGCCCCAAAAGACTTTCATCCGGAGATGTTGTTTCTTGACCCCAAATGCTATGACGAATGCTTTCGCTCCTGGTCAATGCATTTGCGCCGGTCCGAAATAACCAAACTACTTTCGTGTGGGCCAGCTCGGCATTCTTATCGTAATGGCGCAATATGTGTAGCCAGCGAATCAGTTTCTTGAGGCAGTTGAAGCTGACAGCCGAGTCGCTTTGCACATCAACGCCCGCTAAGGAAAGTTCGAGAAAGAACACTGATATAGCTTGCGTGGCTTCCGAGTTCGTGTCAGTTACTGGGAAGGCGCTATGTTTTAAAGGTACTGTGGGGTACGACGCTACACTGCAATTCCAGATTGGACGCTTGCCCTAGAGCAGGTTGGTCAAGTAATGTTGCTGCTAGGGCTTGTGCAGCATGCACACAAGTCGTCGCCATAATTTTGTTCGAAGGGGTTGGATCGTCTCCCATATCGCATGAAAAGTTAAGGTATGGCTGTGTGATTAGAATTTTTCCGGCAAAGTAGGCGACATGAAGCACCATGTATTCGCTTTCAGAGAAAATGCCAGGGACGTCGAGGCCAACGCCTGCTCTCCATTCTTCTAGTGCAGCCATCGTTGACGAGGCCATTTTCCAGCATGTCTGTGGATAGATTCCGGATCCAGTGTTTGTGGAGAGTGTTGCTAGTATCCTGTTGATAATGGATTGGATCTTAGTGCGGGCGTCATGAAAGTGCTGTGACGGCTGCGAGGTGGACAGTTCCGCTGTCACTGGCCCAATATTGTAGATACCAGAAAATGACGGAGGGATGGGCTGTGGCGAGGAGTTTAGATCTACCGTTTGGGAGCAGCTGGGTATCGTAGGATGCAGCCCGAGAGGGAATTTTCGCACTGGGTGGGTTGGGTGCATAGAGCTGATATGCAAGGAGCTCGGAGCAAGGAATCAATGGCGGAGACTACGCTTTGTAGGCCATATTATCAACCTTGTGGCTAGTGAGATACTCTGGGGTAACGATTACGAGATGTTCGAAAGACACATCGCCAGTGTTAAGGACCTAAAGGAAGAAACAGAGCTGTGGAGAACGAAGGGGCCCGTAGGCAAATTAGCAAGCCTTATTCAATGGATTCGAAAGTCTCCAGGTCGTATGAAACGCTTCCGGCGTTGTCAAGAGTCTGTATGGAGGGATGCGCATCCAGGCAGTATGCGAGAACCCGTAATTCTGGATCCAATCCCACCAAACGCTACAAGGTAGGTTATATTTCAACTTAGACCGTTTGTTTCTCTATAACCTGCAATAGTATAGATAATTATACCTTTATACTAGGTATATAAATTATCTTAACACTATAAAACCTTTTTCTAGCGCGCTAACTCCTCAAAATAGGTGGAATTCTGGATACGATATGGCTAAGCGCGGCGACTACTTATACCCGACGATTAATCACTTTATAGATCTTAAGCTCTTGCGTTATCAAATTCTTTTACATTTCTTTTGAACAGCCGCAGTCAGAATGGGCCGCCCAGAAGATATAGACACTGTTAAGTTCACAAAGTACTCGAATAGCAAGCAGAAACCCCCCATTCCAGAAGCAGGGCTGCCTAAGGATTGGGGGCCACTCAAAATCGAGGAAGATAGCACGTTTGGAGCACCCCGTTTGCCAGAGGGAGTAGATGCTGATTCCCCTATCGAGATTTTTCAGCTATTTTTCTCAGAGGAGCTTCTCGATAGGATTGTATATCATACAAATCAGCAAGCTCAGCTTTGGGATTCCGAATTCGCTCGTCGCTGGGCACCTACGTCGATATTAGAGCTATATCTATACTTAGGAATCGTCGTCTATATGGGCGTGCACCCAGAAGCGTCAATTTCGGAGTATTGGATTCAGTTACACCCGCACGCTCCTGTCCACTGTGTGGGCGGAGAGTCAAAAATTTGATTATGAACAGCAGAGTTGTATTGTGTGTGTTTTTTGTCTATTGAACCTGACCCCGCACGTCTTAGATTATATGGCAAGATTACTAATGCAGTTTCTTCCTCAGGCTCCGGAGATGATGCCTTGGCCTGCGACACATGCACTTTAACTACGGTAATTTATGTTGGCGCTAGTAGATATATGGCTAGCGTTGGGGACAAATCTCACTAGCCGTTGGAAATGGACCCGGATGCCACTGTTTCGGACCCAAATGCCACCGATTCTGGCCTACTTGTACTAAAATTAGGCGGCCCCGTGCCAACAGGCGGTTAACCGCCGGCTTATGGGCGGTTCCTCCCCAGCTTTTGGGCGGTTGGTCCCTAGCTTTTGGGCGGTTGGTCCTCAAGTTTTAGCGGGTGCTCCCCAGCTTATGGGCGCCCCCATAAGCTAGGCGGCCGACAGGCCACACAGTATTTAGTGAGTAACGTTACCCCTTCCTAAAACCGCAATGGCTCATAGCGCGTCCAACGCGATTGAAGTCCTGACGCGAATAACAAGTCCTACCGCCTAACGCCAAAAAAAAAATATCATAATACAGACTCTGACCTATCGCTTTTGGTGTAAGACTGTTGCTTTTGTCTACTGCTCGAGAGCGTCTGGAGCAAGCGCGAAGCCCACTAATGAAACAGTGGCATCTGTGCCAGAAACAGTGGTATTTCGGTCCACTTCAGCCGCACGGCCACAAGAGTGGTAGTGTATTGGAAACCGTGGTATCCGGGGAATTATTACGCCAAGCAGTGGTAAGGCGGTCTTTTGCCGTGGGTATTTCCCATGGATTGATAGGGCCCCCTTGGCGCTTCCCCTAGCTAGGCTTAGATGTATTCTGGAACTCCTCCAGTAGTTGGGCAGGTGTCTTCCCATCTTTATCCTTCAGATCATCACGTGCCCCACTTTGCTCCAGCAACTTAATAGCCTCTACTTGGCCCTTAGAGCTAGCGGAATGCATCGGCGTCCAATTATACCCTTCAGGACAGGTTTCGTTCACGTCCGCCCCATTCTGTATTAGGACACGCATGGTATCCAAAGCACCGATGAATGCGGCATTATGTAGAGCACCGGTATTAGCGATAGGGATACCGCGCTCTAATAGCATCTCAACCATGCGTGGATTATGAGAAAATGCAGCGACAGATATAAGAGACACGTGTTCCGGCTTTTGAAGAGGACGCAATGGATCGGCCCCGAATTCGAGTAGTACAGCGACTACGTCAGGTTTTCTTAGCTTTACGGCTTCGTACAGTGCTAGCCGGCCATGGTGTATATGCATGTTGGCAATACGGTTTGGGTGGGCTGTAGAGGCCAGTACTGCTCGGAGTACAGCAGCGTGATCTTTTTGTATCACATGCAAGACGAAAAATCTGTCAATGATATCAGAATCGTCCATGCCTTGTTGCTTCGCAAAGGCAAGGAGTGTGGGCACAACAGCAGCGTGGCCATTGTGAATTGTCAAAGCCCATTCAAGATTTGATGTCGGCTTTGCCATGACGTGTCGTGCGTCATTCGGACCCTCGCTTGGACGGTCCTCGTGATAGATGCGATGCTGCTTTTGGAACATAATCTCAGCCCATTGTGGCTGCGACAGCATGCTCTGTAGGGCTGTATCGTTGCCAGATGAGCTGGCCTCCATGACCGGGCGGGCGGCGTCCTCCCCTATGAGTACGTCGCCAACAGGCCTAGCCGACTCGTATTCATATGCATAGCTCTTAAGATCTTCCATAGTTAATTGGGCCATCGCAATATTGTGGTGGTGGTGCTGGTAATGGCAGTGGTGGTGATGTAGTGAGGATGGTAATTATGGCGAACGAAAGGCTGAATAAAAGAAAAAGCGTTGCCCGTTTTGTCTAACGGAGAAACAGCTTCCGATCCGTATTCAGCTGGTCGGATATGCTTCGGCCTTGACGGATGTCCGAAGAACCGTTGCATTATTGGTTGGTTGTGGCATAGGAGGCACAGGAGGCACAGTCGTCTGTGATCCTCATTACGCGTGCCTACCAAATCTCCCATTTTAAAATCACCTTAAGGTAGATGAAAGAGGCAATGGTATCTAGTTCTTCCTTTCCATAATCGTTTTCACTACTCTGCCCCTATAATCCAACTATAATTTTTTACTTACACTTTTTTAACCATACTCTTTCCAATTCATTTATGTGACCGTTCTCTTTTCAAGCTACAGTTCGGTCTTGACGGACGTCCGAAGAAATGTTGTATTGCATGAAACCGGACTAGTGGGCATGTTGGTTGCGGCACATGAGGCACATGTGGCACAGTTGCCTCTCCTCCTTTTATCACGCACTTCTTGCTCTCGCCTTGAATATTTTCTATGTATATAAAGAAATTCTCCAGCACCTAGAATTTCCCTTCATAATGATTTTCGACTCTTTCCTTCGAACTACACTCTTTAGCTATATCCCTTCGACCCAACTACTTCAATCACAGTCTTTTGACCGCTCCCTTTAAACTTTTCCATTTATCCACCACCGCTTTTAGGAGTTCTCAAGCTCCCAGGAGAGCTTTTTCGCATTTATTCGGCGCACGCGAACTAGACAATGGCGCCCACTACTCGTTTGAGCTGGCCGAACGTAGCAGCCATCTTCTTCTTCCTTTTTGTCTCCTTGCTGAGCTTTGCAACTGCCTTACCTCTGCCAGATGACCAAGTCTATAAAACCTTAGCCGTCAATAAAACATTGGTCGCAAGGGCGGTAATCACCCAGCAAAGATATGAGACGTATCTTCGGAGGTACTTTCCAAATACCAATCGCTACATATTATATACCGGTAACTCAAAGGAACAAGTCGAAAATTTCCAGAACGCAAATCCTGGCTATTTGTACTACTCCGACATGTTCACTGCGTACAATACACGACATCCATGGTATAGATTTTTCGACGACACTGATGAGGATAACGGCGAGACGTCTTCTATGGCCCTAGCAAATCTTGCCAGTGGGGACGTTATGGTCTTCGGTGGTATAGAATATGCAACAGCTGGAGAAAACTCTTTTTTTACGAAGTTTGAGATTAAGCAACTCCATGAAGGGCTTCGGACTGGAAGAGTCACGTCTATTAAACATATGGCGAAGAATGCTAAGACAGTTAGCGATGTCATGGCTACAGAAGACGCTAACGGACGGTTTACTTTCATAGCACCCTATACGAAAGGCGATAAGAACGCCGGTCCCTGTAATCTCAAGAAACGCGCTCTTGGAGGATGCTATGGGCCAAAGCGGCCCAACCGCAAGTCAAAGAAAGGCTCGGACCCTTGTGGAGGTAAAGGAAAGAGTGCTGCGGGAGCCAACGGCGCTTGTTCGATTAGACCACCTGCTCCTACAAAGTCCAAATCCTCTGTCCCGACTCCTACTCCGAAAGCACGGAAACCTACCTCTAAAAAGGGTAGCAAGAAAGCTGGTCAACCTGCCTCTAGAAAGGGTAGTAAGAAAACTGGTGGACGTCCTCATCGTCAATCCACGATACAACCCCCTGCATCCTGTTCCAACCCGAAGTGCACTACGTGAAGTCTTCGGCAACCCATTCTTCTAAGTACTCGATTGACGTTCACACCCCCGTGGCCTTTGCCTCTTCATATTCACCTCATCTCTCACCACACCCCTACGGGAAGTGCTCTACACCTATTTCCGCCTAGCTAGGTCCCGTGACGCACGGGTATATACTCATATCTCATCCTAGAGCTTACCTCAAGGATTAGTTCTTGGCTGCATGCCTTAGCTACCCGCCCCGTGAGATCGGGATTTGTGCAGATCCTATCATTTGGCTGCTTATGAGGGGTAGGTAGTGTACACAATATGGGCACCTCGGAATGACCCATGCTAGCGCTTGGTGGCGCTGAGTATCAGCGAAAACAGAGCTCTCCGCGAGTATGCTGCTCGCCCTCCATGCGCGTAGCGTGACAGCTAGGCTCAAAAGTACAGGACCTAGTTCGCCAAGGAAACCTTCCCTATCTTTGTGAACTTAACCAGGCGATTGAAGAAGCCGTGACATCTTTCTTTTTGTAATCTTATTGCTGTAGCATACTCTGATATGCAGTACCATAATCCATAGGCCCAAGGCTCCAAAGACCCTCACTTATCCAATGACCACCCACCGCTTCGAAAGCGTACACTTCAACGCCTACCTGCCGCGAAAATAACACGAATTCTTAAGCAAAAGATTCAGCTCAAATAAGTACAGCACCAATTGGCCCCGAAAACCACGGGGAGACTAGGGTTCAAGCTCCAAGCATTGTTGAATCGCTCACCCATAATCTTTAAACTTACGTCATTTCCGGCATTTCTCTTCAAAGGCAGGCTGCAAGGATCATAAGGGAATTCGCTGGCGTATTGGATTCGGTTACCACTGCCTGAGAAAACCTGTTGGAGTGGGTTCAAAAGACTAGCGTTTTGAGGTGGAGTATACATAATGGTTGCGCCGGCGCCGCTGAAAAGCTTCTCATTGCTTAGACTGGATCAAAATCTCTCATTTTTAGGCAAAGAAGATGCCGATCTTGAATCCAAGATTCACGCTGTACATCACGATTTTCTTTTACAACATGCAACCTACTGTGAAAAACATGAAATTATAATAGACGCCACGGCTGCAAAATCGCATGCCCCCTCCATCCCCCGACTTGAGGAGGCGATTTTGCCACATAGCCTTGCGCATCCGTTGGCTTTCGTAGCTGGATCAGCCATCCGAGTCTTATGCTGTCCGTTTGAAAAACCTATAATTCTTCATCCCACACGGCAATACTGTCAGCGATGGTAAGGCGTCCTTGCAGCCTCCCACCTCGATATCCTTCGCTGTGTGGAGCATGACACTAGCGGTATACCATACCATCAATCAATAACCGCATCGAACACGCTACTCGATCGCCTCTCATTCCTTGCCTCTTGCCTTGCCTCTTGAAAAAAAAAGGCTAGGATGTCTCTGGTCATCCCGGAATAGCGAAGGGTATGTCGAAATCGTGCCTCGTATTTTTGCCAACCTGTACGCGGCTGCTTGTATAATACGAGTCATTGAATCGCCCACACAAATGTGATGCGGAATACTCTGGGATAGTAAGCTTGGAACGAGGCATGTTAGGGGTCTTGGCTCTAATGCAGCAAGCGAATGCACTCTCCTGTAACGGAGGCAAGTGCTTTAGAGCTCAAATCCCAGCCTATTTGGCTTTTTGATCACCCTGCCAGACCTGCTCCGTATAGTTTCTGGGGTCACTTGTTGCTGCAGCCGCTTAGCAGCGCGTGGCTGTCTCGTTCTAGGGAGGCGTTGAAATGCGCGCTTCGATGCGGGCGGATGGTCATTGAGTGAATTAGGGCTTTTAGGAGCCGGGGAAGGGTAATTTAAACGTGTTAGCGTCATCTAAAAGCCTTATCAGCAATGCACAAGATGCAAGACATGATTCTTACCTGGCGAAGCTGGCGCCAATGCTTCACGGTCATGCCTATACCATCTAGGAATGAGACCAGACTTTCAGACGCCAGGGCGCTGGATAGATCCAGAACTTCTTGATGTTCCTCCGCTGTGTTAGTTGGTTCATATATTATTTCGATTCCCAAGTCGTCATATCGCTTTTGGGCTTCGACCTGTACGCGGTTGACTTGTTGCGATATCATAGATTCGACTTCGCTAAGGCCGTTTTCTGGGTGTTTGGCAAGAAAGGCGTCGACGATGAGAGAGTGAAATTCGTCTCTCGGTAGTATAGGTATCGAAATAGCGTTGTATTTTGACTCGAGTTCTAGGACATGCTCCTCTGACATGTAATTGTACACGGTGTGGACAGTAGGCAGTTGCGTTCCATCAGGTCTCTTCAGGTTTGCGTCATGTATTCGGGAGGGAGGGGGCGATTCTAGTAAAGCAGATAGGCTGCTACGGTGTGTACGCATGTCTCTGGTCTCAGGCGTGGGGAATTTGCAGTCGTTGGCAAGTGCGACAACCGTGTGTCTGAGGTATGAGGGAGGGCAGAAGCTGTTGAAGTAAATGCCCGCTGCCAAGTGCCGTGCACGGATCATCTTTGTCGCTTTGACAGGGTGACAGGGTGACAGGGCACCTTGACGCGCGCGACTCCGCAATGCCACTCTTGATGTGGATTAATTGGATCAGAAGCCCAGCTACAGAAACGCACCCAATGGCTAACCCTCGAGTCGCCATATATAAACTGCCAAATTCCGACCTGATTCCCTCATGCCATTCTATTCATTCGTCGTTAACCATCACTTATAGTCAGAATGTCCAAGGCTCAGGTCCTTCGCGGCATCCTACAACAATGCCACAACGTAAATAATTATAAGGCTTTTGATAATTCACCCGAATCCCATAAACACGGAGAGCAGCGGTTTAACCCACCGGTTTTTGTAACACAGGATCAAGAGAAGGTCCATTTTACACTTGGCTCGGCGCCCTACTGTGACTTGGTCATACGTCACCATTTAACGCCAAACAGCGACAGCCACGATGACCAAGATCTAGCCTACATTAACATCTTCCATGCCATCTTCGATTACGATCCAGATAGTGAAGGCATGGATTTACGAAATCAGTCCCGTTCGACCTTCTACGTTCAAACTTGCGCCGAACCGTCAAAGAGGATTAAGGTTAACACCTGCGATTCGCTCAGACTTCGTAGTGGATGTTGGCATTTAAACCTAGGCCGTGGGCTCGACTTTCAATTAGTCATTCCACAGTCTGGACGTGTTTCGAACCCACTCATGCCACTCGCATCACTCGTGTCTTCTGTACTAGACGCGGCGTGCTGGCTACCGAAACCCTCCGAAACATCTGTCAACGCTTCACGCCCGGCGACCGTTCACACTCGGATTGGCAAAGATGACACTGGTTGCAAATCGGAACTATTGGATGGGGTAAAAACCAAGACACGAGAGACAAAAAAAGATGAAGATCCACTGAAGATGAAATTGAGAGGTGTCCGAAGGAATCGCACAGTGAGCGTTCAGGCTCGAGCGAGTGCTGCTACGACCAAGATATCGACACTTTATGTTCGACCATCTCTTACAAGCGACGCGAATCAGCTTGTTGGGAAAACAGACCGTACATTAGTCTTCAAAACCATCCGCGACGATGGGAAGGTTTTGGCAATCAAGAAGCCCAGAAACCCAGTTCTAGCTAAAGCAGCTGAAACTTGGAAAAAAGAACGACAGATCCTAGGAGGCCTTGATCATCCATCTATCGTTAAGCTCCTTTCATTTGATGCGAGAGATTTGAGTCTAGTGATGGAGCATGCGGGACATAATCTGATCACGGCTATGAAAGCGGAACGCGACAGTGTGTTTTCTTTTACAACCAGAATGCGGATATGGGAGAACATCAGCAGCGCTATCTCTTATATTCACAGGAAAGGTATCGTTCACTGCGATATAAAGCCTGGGAACATACTGCTAGCATTTGATAAAAGTAAGGCAGTCCTCTGTGATTTTGAGATGTATTCTACCACGAAGGCCCGCCCACATGATGGGGGTACCCCGAGCTACTTGCCACCGGAATACTTAAGGCATAAGGAACGAGGCGCACCAGGAGACATCTTCGCATTCGGGATTACGATGCTATATGTCTGGGGTATCATACCGCTTCCCCGTGGCAAGTGGGTGATTGCAGACTTGCACAAGGAAGCATCAAAAGCCAAAAGTGATATGATGTGCTGGCTTCAATCAGTCAATGCAGTAAAGATCCCGTCAGAAGCTTCGTTGATCCGGCAGATGCTTGAACCGAAGCCAAGGAAGCGGATTCAGTCTCAGGAACTTGCTTTAGAGATCAAACACCAATGTCAGGTACTCGGCCTAACACGCCCGCACGATGGAAACCTGGAATTAGTAGTGTGAGTAAAAACGCATCTTGGTTAAAAATACCACTCTTTAGCAGCATGGCACGCAATTTTGGCTTCATGGCAACGTCACCAACCCCAGCCTGACAGGAACAACCTCGCGATATGGCGAATGATGCCTACCAGCCATAAAGAGGCACACGTTTCGTGATAGCTCACCACAGAGCCAATAAATTCCTCCATCCCCCTCCTTGAGGCGATTTTGCCGCATGGCCGTGTGCATATGTTGGCTTTCGCAGCTGGATCAGCCATTGGCTGAACATTATATTAATACTTATTGACCCGCTTTGCGTGGCGCTTACAGCTTTCACCAATTATCGTCGGAAGCTAAGGTAGTCGATATACCCGGTTTCAGTTGCCACTATTCCAATTCTGAATCCTTTGCATAGTTACTCTATTCCCGCTATGAGTAGTGAACCCGAGCGTATCTTCTCGTTCGCTGGAATGTAACACTAACGGCTCGCCGATCTAGCCTTCTTGAACAGACTGTTCAAGCCGCCGTATGCCTCAATCACTGGGGTAATGCTGGCCTTATTGAGATCGGTCGTCACATGCAACAAGTCCGTGGCAACACAGAGGCATCAATGGATAAAGATGACTTTGTATATACGCACCCGGGTAGTAGTGACGTTAATTAAGTAAATAGTTGTACATACCACTTCCAAGGAACACCAAAATCGTGATCCGACCCGTACTGTCCTATGGGGGTTCCTCTCCGTATCATTTTACTCGCAAGAGTAAGCTGATTACGAGGATCACGTTCACTACCGGGTGCAGTGCGACGCTGCGGCGAGAGGGGTGGTTGAAGGTATATTGCAGTACTGTAGCGTCACCCAGGTTCTAAAGCAATTCTGGTCCAGTAAGGCAATACATCAATTAGACAGCCGAACTCGGCCAAGCCAGCCGAACCCGTGCTCTTGTCAGCGAGTATTGACGGCCCTGAAAGATCTGGCCACTTTGTTCCCAATCAGCTTTTGACACGTGGGTTACATCGTTTAATTTATTCCCGCAGCCCCCGGCACATTCCAGAGGATTATTTATCTCGCGCAAAAATAATTCTTGTTCGGACCCACAAGCTTGGCTTCCCCCTTTCGCCATGGATTCTAGTCGAAACCCATTCGGCCCCAAATTGGAGAGATACTTCCCGGAAGATCCCTTTAGCGGTGGGATCCTCATGGCCGAGTTTGATGGAAAGAGATTGCTCTATAGGAAGGATACCTATTTTTACGCTAAATTGACCACAGCAGAAAGAGTATTGTATAAGGGACAAGACGTATACCTGCTTGGTTTTGAGTTGAACTTCATAAGGTCCTTCTCTCCACAATATCGGTTCCGAGGCGCCGATATCAATATTACTTTCCTGAAAGACGGTACTTCGGAATCCGAGCCTTTAATTACGAAAATTTTCCCGTCCGTAATTACGGTTGATGTTAGCGAGCGGGAAGTTCAAGACTCCACCGAGTTTACCGCCGGTGCTGGAGCGTCAGCTGGACCCGGGCAAGTGAATGCGAATGTGAAACAGACACATAACGACAAAACGACCTTCACGGGAAGAAGAAGGTTCCTTGGCCTTATTAAAGGAGATAGTACGGCGTCTTGGAGACTCTATGAAGAACCCGGAAGTCAGAGCGGGATACCCGCAATTTTCAGGCTTGTCACTCTTGTTCGGTGCCTTAAAGGAGGGTTCAAAGTTCAGATGGAAGTATCTGCTAGGATGGTGGGATGGCCAAAACTCTTGGGCCTCCACAATCTGTTCTTCGACTCTACCTTTAAAGCACGTTTATATAAATACACTATCTCAGCGCAGCCCATTCCCTTCGACTGGCGCAAATTACACGACGAAGCCGGAAAATTATTCGTGAATAAAGAACTCGGGCGGGACACTTAGGGGAACGCTTAGGAGGAGGCCATCGAAGATTTTAAGAGAGAATCTGAAGCTACCGATAACCTTACTAGTAAGCAGATAAAGATTCTAGTAGGATTTCACGATAATTTCGGGGGAGTAGGAGGGAAGGTCCGAAAAATGAAAGTAACGGCCCTCGCCGGATTAAAGAAGAATCTGGCTTGTCAGGACGAGTCTAAGAAGTTCATACGGAGACTCAAGGATAGGATGGGTATATCCGTTCTAGACAAGCAAAAGGTCTCCTGCAAGACTACGGAAACCACAAGAGAGAGCGATGCTTCTAATTCGCCTTCTTCCAACCCACAAGGTGACGTTCCCGGTCTAGATCAAATACCAATAATTTCCCTACAACCCTCAGCAACTCCAAGCAGACCGGGCACCCCACAAGTTAAGGTCCCATATAGGATAGCTCTATACGCGGCTACTCCACAACCCTCAGCAAACTCCAACCACGCCGAGCACCTCAGCAACTTCAACCACGCCGAGCACCCCCCAAGTTGACGTTTCTAGTCTGGATCAAATGCCAATAATTTCTCCACAACCCTCAGCAACTCCGACCAGACCGGGTACCCCAGAAGTTAAGGACTTCTTATCAAAAATCAGTTCTCCTGCGACTTAGGACTAAAGGCTATTCTAACTTCTAGCTCCGAGTGCGATATTACTGCTGTTCTCTGTAATTTGGACGAGAGGGAGGGAGAGGTCACGTGCGGGCGCGACCGTTGACTGGGACGTTAATCAATCCAATTGATATACGAGTAGCGTGACGCTGCTAATAGGTCGGGGTCCAGCTGTTTAACCCCCTCGATAGGATATCTTAACGCACGTAAGTTGTGTGGGATGTGACGACGATCTCAGGTCGTTAATACTTCAAGCTGTACCCTCAAACTTCTTACTCAACTGCGCAGCGCTCAAGCTAAAGTCCTACCCATCCTTCTTTCTCCTCGTCGATTGTGGACAGTGAGGTTATTAACACAACACATCGAATTCGAAGTAGAAAGAAGAAAATTGCAGATTCAGCAGTACCGCCGCTTGCGTCCAACAACGGTAACTAGTCCTAAACACCGGACGCCCGTCACTGCTCGTGCGGGTACACTGGACTCGCAGTTGCTGCGGAGTGGCGTGTGACCTGATGCCTGTCGCGGGGGATACGGCCGAGCCCGCCGCCATAGTGCGTTGCCAGCCTCTGTGCCATCCCAATAAGGGTGTTGTTCGCTGTTGGTAGGGTTACGAGAAACAGTCAAAGGATGAAGAACGGCAAGAACCCATCGTCGGCTTTTTTTTTTTTTCTGAGCTGAAAGAAGGCTGAGAGCTGGAGATATGCTGCGCATGGCGATGTGGCCCGCGTCAGCCAGTCGCGTCGTGTTACCGGTAACCCCTCTCGTGCGCCAGCACTGTCTGACCCACGACGCCATTCTGCATGCTTCTATCTGTATTAATGCCTTGCCGTTTGAAGGGACTCAAGTACGAGGACTATTTTGGATTCCCTCTTGGAGTCTATTGCTCGATATATCAGTAACTCATACACATGCCTATTGCTCAGTAACGTGACATCAATCAATCATGCCACCTAAAAAAATTCTATGATTAGCTGGATTGCTTCCTAAACTTGCTTTCGATCTCAGGTCCCTCTTCATACTCCTTTCACAACCCCAGCCGTTGCAGTTGATCAATCAGGTCCTGGTTCGCGACATCCTGCTCGTGCGGGAAGTCTATGAGACGACTATAAACTCTCTGCTTTTGGAAATCCACATTAGTGCACTGATTCTCTGCAAATATACCGACTTCCGTTACAGCACCATGACGCCATACCGCATGTTTTACAGAGTCAAGGATAGCGATATAGCGGCCGCAAGAATCATCATCATCGACTCTGTAAAACATG
>JAQGEP010000538.1:0-16230 GCA_028476805.1 Acrocalymma vagum
ATAGATTAATACTTTAAATATACGACCTTTTTTTTTAAAAATTAAAGTAGGAGGATAGCTTTGTATTATAGAAAGGGCTCTTCCGTTAGCTTTTGATTTTCGCTAAGTCCCGCCTCCCCCGCCTACACCCGCCTGCACCTGGAGTCCTGGACCTGACCCTGCAGCCCATACACTAAATATCTACGATCTAACCTCCTAATCTAAAGTGACTTGGGCCTAGCGACTTCTATATTGGTTTTTTCTAATCTCGGTTAGCGTGATAGTGGCGCTAGCCGAATCCATCACACCACAGGCCTGAGTCGTCGCCGCCTCTCGGTGAGGTGTGGGATTCTAAAAAAACCCTAATTCGGCTAGCGTCTCCCTATGTGCACTACTACTATTATATCCGTTACTAAGCACTATAATACACTAACTAGTCTACTTCTATAGTACTTATAGAGTGCTAAGGTGTTTTCCTAGGCTATGCAGTCTATATTACGCTAAAAATAACGTACTAGGTCTTACTTTATAACATTCTAAAAAAACCCTAATTCGGTTAGTACGTTGTGCGAACTGACCTTGCCAAATCGGGAACCCAAATACCACCAAACCTACCTTTTAACTACAATATCTCCACTACTATAACGTCTAGATCTGAGCGGTTAGCAGTACGCTACTTTTGGGCTATTGTCCGACCATTTTCATAAATAAAACCCCCTATTTTGGTTCTGACCTTATGGCTGGTTGGTACCTTCAATATATAATTCTAATACTATTATATTAAAGCTAAATATTCGTCTAGAGACCCCTCCTTTACTAGCTCTCTCTATACCTACCTAGAAATTAAAAATACTAAGTAATACGCGTAAAGTTAAATTATAACTAAAGCTTATTTAAGAGAGTATTTAAAGATACTAAGATTTATTACTAATATATATTAATATTATAGTTAATAAGCTCTTAAAGGGCGTTTAGGTAATTATTTATACTAGGGTACTTTAGGATTATAAACTATTATTACTTTAAGAAATAAATAAGGAGATAAGTAAGTATAAAAGTAGGAAAAGAAAGTATTATAAGTAAGGCACGACGTTACTTAACGTAGGAGAGGCGTTAGAATTAATTCCTAAGCCTATTAAGAAGTAAGAGGGAGAAGAGAGTAGTAATAAGAGGGTGCGTATAGGGAGGAATTAGTATTAGTATAGTACCTATAGATAGCTAGGGTATAACGCTAGAACGTATACTACTACTAAGACTAAATTAGTTAGTAGTTTAGCGTTAGTTATAACGTTTAATAGCGCTAGCTTATATAGAATTATATTATAGTACGTAGTATATATAGCTTCTTAGGAAGCCTTCCTAGGACTAGCCTATATAGCCTAGGCTAGTTTACTATATTTTACTCTACTATATTATTCTAAATAATATAGTATCTTAGCTAGCTATTAATACTAGATTATTTAGAATAATATAGTACTATTACGACGCTATAATAGCGGGGTTAGCGTGTGTAAGGGGGTAGAGAAGTTTTGGTAGAGTGTCGCTTAGGGTAGGCAACGAAGAGGTTATTATAATATAATAGTAGCAATAACGCTTTATAGAGCTTTAGAAAAGTCGTGTTATATTCTTATACTACTAGTTTATTTAGAATAAATTAGTATATAATAGTATATAAGCTGTGTGGACAGCTATTGACGATTGATGTTAGTGGGTACGATTTTGGTGCGCCGCTCGGTGATGTGCGCCGCTCGGTGATGAAACACGTTATCTTTAATAATAATATATAATACTTAAAATTCTTCTTTATATAATACTAATAAGAAACTATTATAAGGGAGCTAGTTACGTTAATATAATTACTAGTTATATAATAATAAAGGGTACTCTTTAAAACTATAGTTAACTTATAAGGATACGAGTAATAGAAGAGGGGAATAATATTAAGAACTTATATTTAGAAGTAGGTAGGGCACGTAGTTAAGTATAATAGGTTATTAGTATACGGCGAAGCCTATATAATACCCTACTAAGAGACTAGAGGAATTATATTATTAGATAAGGTTATATAATCCTATAATCCCACGAAGCTTAGCAAAGCCACGCTTAGGACTATAGGACATCCTATAGGACTCCAATAGGAGGCTATATAGGATTCCTATAAAACCCTATATATATAGACTCTTACGATAATCCTTTAAATATCGTGTTTAACCTAAGTTACTCTAAATAACACACTAGTTACTACTATACTCTTTATACTAATATCCCATCTTGTTAGACTGCTCCGCGAAAACTAATCCTAAGACCTTTTAGTCTTAACAGTTACAGGCCTCTGCCGTGGCCTCCTCTCGGTGAGGAGCGGGCCGTGCGTTCTAGTAGTTCTATATAAACCCTAAGTTAACCCTAAGTTAACCCTAGTAGCTATAACTATAAAGTATTTTTAATATAGAAAGTAACACTTAAGTAATTATAATTAAGTTAGATAACTCCTTTATACAAATATTTGTAATCCTACCCCTTTTCGCGAGTAGTTTGCGTATAGCGGCTTGCATATAGATTCTACTAATTTCGGTTAGGGTAATAGTGGCGCGTTCCCGGATTTGGCACGTTACAGGCCTCTGCCGTGACCTCCTCTCGGTGAGGAGCCGAATGATTCCTTTGTTTGGTGCGTTATGCACGCAAGCTGGCCTGTCTTTGTTAAGGCTCGAGAAGGTCTGGTAGTCTTTAATCGCGACATGGAGGAGGCTCTTGCCCTTCTGGTTTTGCTTGAGTGCCTCGGAGTTAGGTAGCCTGGCCTTTAGGTAGGACGTGAGCTGTAGAGCGATTGCGAGTGGTAGGAAAGCTCCGGTAGCTTTGTTAGACGCTGCAGCGCACTAGCATGGTCCTGATAGTCTGCATAAGCCGGCATGGGCGCTGGGTTTCGGCCTGTAGATCCCAGCGACCCGGCCTATCTTGTCTAGAAGTTTTATAGGTAGCTTATTGGTGGCTTTTTCTGAATCCACCGCGTATTGGATATACTATGTAAATGCATCCCAGATCTTACTATCCTTTACGTCTGTACGTATTGTGATGGTTAGGTTGTGCGAATTGAGGTCCGAGAATCCCATACTGAGTGTCTTGAACTGGTAGAGGTAGGCTCTGCAAAGGGTAAGGTGAGGATTATATGAGGGAGCAGCGGTTTTGATTTTGGCCTAGATATCGTTCCTGGTGATGAACTCTCGTACAGTTCTGTGTAAATATTCCACTTTGGAATAAGCAAGTTCTTGTGCCTTAACAGGATCTACCTTGGTATTGACCTCACCGTTACGATCGGCGTCGGAATATTCGTCTTTACAATTGGAGAGCGTCGAAGCATTAGCTATTTTGCGGAGTGCATCGTTAATTTTATCTTCTTCTTCTTGATGGCGTGTCAGCTCTAGTAGGCCTTTACACCGACTATTTAAACGCCTCCGCATTCTTTCCGTTCTTGAATAAAGTTCTCTGGTTGGTAGTGACCTGACGGGGAACCGGAATACCGACTCTGGGTCCGGCTCATCCGTAAACGATAGATAAAGTAACGTGGGTGGAACTCTTGCTGCACGTACGATCTGGAATAGCTGCGATCCGTGCTCAAGATATAACGGATCTAGATTATTGGGCATCTTTTGGAAAAGGCCTTCCAGATCCGGTAGGAGAGATTCTAATCGTTTCTTTAAATCAAATATCCTGTCACCATCCGTAAGTCCAATCAGTAAAGATCGGACTACAAGGCTGACCCATAGGAAAATCCCTGACGCTTTCCTCGCAATATCCTCTATTAACGTGTGAGCAAATGATGGATCTTCTACGGCTAATTCCGCGTAACCGGGATTTCCGTCAAAATTAGTCTTTATGAAATGAATAAAATCCGGCTGGGTCAAATATTGAAGCATAAGATGAGGACCATGCTTGAAAGCGTCTTCGAAGACATTCCAGGGCCGACTTGATACACATATTTTAATGTTTCGATAGTCTGTCAAATGATTGATCAGTTTGATCAGCTCCGTATAGTCACCATCAAATTCATCAAGACCGTCGATGAATAGGAAGAACTTCCGCTGTTTGCCAGCCTCGATGAGTCATTTCATTCCGCGTAGCAGAGCAAGCCATTGGATGGGTTAGGTAGGCTCTATTCCAAAAAGCCCTAACATCTCAGAATATTCTGGGAAACAGTTTACAGTGAATTCAGGGCATTGGTGAATTTCCCACAACAACCTTCCAGTCAGTACTGTATCAGATCAGTTTTAGTAGGGGATCTTTAGAATCAGTAACGACTGCTGACAGTTCTGAATCGGTCATTGCAAGCGAGACTCCCACGCAAGGTGGATTTGTTCCTACAAGCAGTACCCTGCCTGTACCAAACAGTCCCAATCCGGGGAGGAGGGCCGTCATTACCGCTGGTATTGCGGTTGGTACTTTAGGTATGAGAATTATACAGCATTCCGAGATCTTTCTGATATCTATAGGTGGTCTCATCATCATTGCTGCCATCGTCTTTCTGTTCTTCAGGCGGCGACGAAGAAGGGGAGGCCGTGCTGTGTTAATGTCCAGCGGACTCTTAAATTTGTCTTGTTGGTTCGGGTTTTTGACAAGACGAGAGAGTACTTTAAACTATTTAGCCTTAGGTGCCGATGCTGGCTTCCCTACTAAAGAGTGGAATTTCGAATCCACTTTTGCATAGCCGATGCCACCACAGAGCCTTCGATCGCCGAACGAATCCCCAAACCCACTTGCCCTCACTCTAGTCGAGTCTCTATCTACACTATCCATACTCTCCATACGGAAATCTTTCACCGCAGCGGTATCCCGATTCCCATTCTCGACGCGCCCCAGCCCCCCCGAGACTATACTTCAACTTTCGTCGAGTGCAGCTTCCTCCCAAACGCTGCCAGCAACACCATTACAAGCACCTCAGCCAATACGATTCCAAAGATCGGAAATCCCTGCGTGGTATAGGAGTTCCATTCCTTTCCCTCGCTTCTCAACCAAGGAAAGAGAATAAAAGAGAGTAATACAAATACCGTCGAGTCTTAAGCTTGACGAGAAGCGAAGACACCAATACGACGTCCCAGGTCCCAGCCGTGATACGCTCTTCGAAGACAGCTACGAGCATTAAGGCACCGAATTCGACGATTGCAAAGCAAGTGCTCATCCATAGGTATTATGACCGAGATCAAGTTCACCGCCACAATGGCAGGAACAAATCGAATATTCATCCCAGGACAACATCCTTTCACGCCGGTTTCTCTCCTAATAGCTCGTCCGCATGCTATTCTCAATCCGGAGCGCCACTCGCTTCTTCTTAAAAGAAACATTATCGGTGGCGTTGGGCTGGAGCCTGAGCCACACCACAACGCACCAACACCCATTCCAGAGCGCACAACTACCTCGCGCCATGCGTATTAGGGCGCGCAGCTGAACACCTCTTAGCCGAAAATAATGCCACAGAATATACTATAGAAGGTGATTGGCTGTATTCTCATAACAATGGCTTCGAAAACGGACAGCTGTCATACCTTTTCGTTTGACCGGAATTACGGCTGAGAGACATGTCAGAATCTTTAAGAGGACCAATTCCCCTAGGAAAACGCTGCACTGTTTCATGATTTGAACACAATCATTACCAGCTCTCCATAGTTTTCAAAACAATTCGTTCCATCCACAATTTCTCGAAAGCAAAATGCATATCTCTGGCCTTGTCACTATCCTTATCCCTCTCCTTCCCGTCGCAGCGGCGGAACTAGTCCCCACCGTGCATCGCGAGCCGGCGGACGCCTATCTTGATAGACGCCAAAGCACGAACCCCTCCCTCGGCAAGCGCCAGTTCTGCGATGCCTATTACCCCTACATATGCTCTGCCATCGACGGGGACGCATTGTGTATGGCCGAGAGCGAAGTCTGCTGCCAAGTCATTTCAACTTCAGGCACATATCCTTACGTCTGCCCTGTAACGCATCCATATTGTTGTCCCGTCGAAGGCGGAGTCCCTCGGTGCGGCAGCGACGAGACCTGCGGAAGTGGAAGCTTTGAGAGCGCGCCACCTCATCCTTTGGCCACGGAGACCTTGGGTGTGCTGCCCACGAAAGCGACAGCTGCGGCCGGGCCTACGAAAGCAGGTGGCGAGACTTCGACACCAGAGAAAACGAGCGCGGCGAACAGAGTTGGACGTGGAACTTTAGAGGGAATGTTTGCTTTTGTGCTTGGTAGTAGTCTTGCGGTGTTATAGGGAGGTGTCGATGAATGTACTTGATATTTTCTTACGAACGCGTCCGTACCTTCTAAAAATTAGATAGTTAAAGGAATCGAGAGATGTCCACTACTTGCTCAGATTGTCCGCCCAGATCTGCAATTATACTTTGTCCGATTATCTATGTCAACTCTCATCCTGGCTCAGCGCATCTACATCCTTCCCCACCGTCCTCATAACCACTATCTAGCTGTACATCCACGATTCGACTTCATAGTCCCCAAGTGAATGTGACAGCAAGGGAGGAACCCCGAGGTGAAATAAATGTGTTTCGGCCAGCACGTTCGCATCTGTAAACGCTGACGTAGCATCTCGAACAAGCAAGTGAATCCACACCCACCCCTCCACTCTCGACCTCAACCTCCTCGAATATTTCGTCTGCATATTCGTCTTCTTCGGAAGTCATATCTTAAAAGCATGAAAGGTGATGTTCTGTTGAGATATATAGGGAGAGTTATGGACAGCCCAAAGACACCGTGGCCATTAAGCATCGAAGAACACGTGTGACCAGCAAGATAGCGAGGGAGGGATGCTTCAAGAGTCATGAATGGTTGGAGAACCAATGACCAACAATTACACGAGTCAGTGACTGCTTACTGTATGAGTCGAAAGACGCACGCTATGAGATATTCAGATTCGGACCTCCGGAGTCTCTCCTTCGAGATGGAAACATGATAACAATATTATGGCTGCGGTCAAGTGAAGAAAACACACTGTTGAAGCTTGCTAAGGCGAAGGCGAAAGCAGCACCGAGGCAGGGTGCCACCCCACAGACACAACTCCCTAGAATGCGATCGACCACTCTCATCGTGCCACCGCTAGGGGGTTACCGGAAAACGTCGGGAACTACTCTAAAAGAATAGACAAAGCATTACTAGGCAAACATACGCGACAGCTCTATGACCGACTATCATGGAAAGAAGCGAACACGCCCGCCCAACTCAGGACAGGCATGGCAAGACTGAACGTATACCTCCACCGAATCAATGCTGCGTCAACAGATCAGTGTGAATGCGGAGAAGCGCAAGAGACAGTAGAACACTTCCTCTTCCGGTGCAGAAGATGGACAACGCTCCGAACAGAGATGCTACAATGCACAGACACAGATAGAGGGAATCTATCTTTCTTCCTCGGCGGAAAGACCACAGCTGATGACGAGAACTGGACTCTAACTACCCACCTAACCAACACCTAACCCAACTCACCAACATATCACCTCGTGCTACAGAAAGTAGACACCGCTTCAGTTGCCGAAGATAGGACGCTGAACACTTAGAGAAAAGCACTCAAGCAGTCTACTAACAACATTACTAACCCACGAGAAATCGAAGAGAAATGTTAAATGAAGGAATATAAGGTATTAATGGCGTTTTGTATGGGCTTGAAGGAGAGCAGGACCCACTGTAGGAAATGTATTGGTAGAGCAGTGATAGTAGACTATCACTGGACTTTCTTTTGTAAGCCTAGGACTACATCACATGACTGGTCTCTAGTCATGACTAAACAGTCCGACTACTTTCGAGCGTAGATCACTCACTTGTACCTACACAGAACAATACACTCTTACATGAAACCTACTACTGGTGCCACATTTGCTTATAGTAAAATCGCACTCTTGGTATTATTAACAGAGGCCCCTTCGCCCATAAAATTCTTAATCTAACAATAGCTGACTCCTTCTCCTTGGGGACTAGCATAATTCTAAGTCACGCCGGCGCATTTTCTGGAACCGTTCTCGTCATTATAACTAGCACATGCTGTAACACAATCCTTTATAGTCTTGGCGGTAAGGTTCTTAATATCATAACGCCCATCTTGCCAATAATCCAACCCGCAGAATTGGGTGAAGGTTTGTTTTATGCCATTACTAGAGGCTTCCACGGTAGTATTTGTACCATTGGCCTATGGACATTCAATAACAACTCCGCCTGGGCTAGTGCTCGTTATGAGTGGACTTGGAGAGGAGGTGGCGTTGCTGCTTCTGTCGATTAGTAAGTTCCCACGAATTAATATAATAAATGAAAAGGAGACATACCTCTGAACAGAGACTTCGGGCGATTTTGTTTTTGATTTCGTTACTAGAGTGCTAATGACTGCAACCGTAACGACTATAATAAATATGAGAACAGTAATAACGGAAATTCTCTAGAAGACCTTCCGTCGTATGCCGTAGACTGGAGCATACGAATTGTCGATCTCCTTTACGAGTCGTCTGCGTGCGTTTTTCTCCCCTTCACCGTAGTTGGGAATCATTTTAACCCTGAATATACCTAGTAGCGAGTACATCTTGTCTTCTTTGCGCGTGGTCTCGCGGTTCTCCGCCTAGGAAAATCGAGTATCGACGCTGAACCTAGATAGAGGAGTAGTTCCTTGAATGGCTTTGATAGGAATTCCCATTATCTCGGTAAGTTGTTGCTTTAGAGAGCTCTTATTACCGAGTCGCTTGCTATCCCGGGAGAAAAATTCAACCTTGTCCGGTGCAAGAAGCTCTTAGAGCGTCCAACCCCGTGTAAACCATCTACTACTCCTGAAATCCGACTCCCATGCGCTCCGATTACGTCGACTGTTTGGGCCATAATCACTAATCGAGACATCTGACAGGTACACATAGCATCGAACCGCCTTTCGATACCAGTTAAACATGGAGTTGATAGCTTCTTGAAGCTCGGCTGAATTTGACTTGTCAATGCAGCAGGTGTCCACCCAAAAGTATCGTAAGCCGTCGTGTTCAGCCTGTTGTCCGCAGAAGCGGATCTTATCATAGCCAGTCTTATTCTTTCCGGTGCCATATATCAAATCTCTGAAGGTAACCTCTTCGCCGTCCTCCCAGGTATGCGAAAGGATCGCGTAGGGAGGGATATTATTATCGCTCGAAAAGTCCTTCGTGAGGCTGAACTCGCCAGTGTTGTTGCGTAGCAAAAGACGCATTGCTACGCGGGGAGTTTTGATGGGCACGTGTGGTAGGAATAGGGTTTAACGCGGCAACCTAAGTAAGGAGACGAGTACAGCAACTCTCTCGTCTGTAAGAAGTGATAGTCCTAGCTATCGAAGTTAACGCGCATACAGGAATATGAGACATTGAGCTATACCGAAGGATCGCACCCAAACCGAGATAGTGTAAGAGTGCTATAAGGTGATTCTGCTGTGCCCTGGCGTATCCTTAAGAGAGTTTGAACAAGTTTAGCTTGGGGCGGGCGTGGCTGATTGCACAGCTCTCGGTAGGGTTGTAAATATTTAATACTCGTATATTACCGTATATTTTGGCTACTCGTTTATTTACTATATAGAGTAATGAGATGACTACGTCGACTAATATCTATATCGATTAAAAACCGCAAAAACTAGGTAACTATAGGTGTATTTGAGACCTTTAGAAATGGCTGAAGTAACTAGGGTTGTATTCCCGGCGTTTTCTTACCTCGCCTGAAAATTCTGAATAGTTAGCGACGCCTCGTATATATGAGTATATATACGTGAGACAATGGGCGTCGAATGGTAGACGAATAACTCAGCCTTCGGTGTGACGTGGTAGGGCAGACATTAAGGTTAGGTATTAGTGGAAGGCGATTTTGCAACTGACTAAACTAAAGTGGACGAACACCTTGGTGACGCTAGCAGGGAGGGCAGCGAACCCGCTCCGGACGGATCTATGTGAGCTCAAACGAGAACTTGTGAGCTTTTGAAGGAGGATAATATTTATCTCGGAAATTCTTTTTATCGAATTCTAGCGTCTCGTTTGACTAGTTCCCGCTGCACGGCGGCCCGTGCGGCCTTCCAAACATCGTGCCGGGTCCCCGATAGCGACCTCAACCCCTATCCGCGCATCGTTAATACTACCACTAGCCGCTCTTAGAGTACGCACGAGGAAGCCAAGTGCGAAATTACTAGAGACACGCCAGTCGTAGAGGATGTAGACAATAGCAACCCAGCTCAGGCAAGCCAGAACTAGAGCCACAGCGTTGCAGCTACATGCTAAAGCACCCTCGAGCACGTAGTAACGGACAGACTATAAGCTATCACCCTTCCCTACTTAGCAGGAGTCTATCTCTCCTAAGCAAGGAAGAGGAAGCACTAGGTTAGATAAAGTAATATAGCTTATTACAAGCTTAAAAGCGACTATGGTATAGTAGAGAAGTATTATCGCGAGCCAGACTAACACTATTAAGAGCCAGAACAGCATTATTAAGAGTATCTAAACTAACCTCTTAACTATTAAGGCTAAGTAGTAGTACCTTAAGAACTAGAATATAGAATTCTAAGAGACGGTTAAATCGCTCTAAGCGTAGCTTGACACGCCTTTAATTAAGCCCCCATCTTGTTAGGAACTCACTAAATCCTAGAAGAGCGAAGCGCGTAGGTTAAGTACAACAGGTTGACAGGCTACGAGAGAGTCAACCTAATACCCCGCCAAGGGATTAGTGGTATTACGTCACCTCCGAGTCACGTAGTCCCACGATCCTATAGCTTAGTAAAACCTTAGCGCTTAGGACTATAGGACATCCCATAGGAATCCCACATAGGATATAAGGAAGATCCTATAGGACCGTATATATATAATTAGTATATAATAGGCTCTTAGAGACTATTATATTTAATCTATAGTTTCTACTTAAATATACTCTTCTACTTTACCCCCCGTGAAAAGCCTTATGTTAGGAACTCACCTACAAGCAAAGGGCAGGCGTGCTTCTTAAGGAACGACAGGTTGGCAGGACTCGACGAGGTCAACCTGATACCCCGCCAAGGGACTAGTGATCTTACGTCAGGAAGATCACGTGGTCCCAAAGTTCCTAGAAGTCCCACACGCCAAGACCCTCTGGGACCCTTTGGGGTTCCTGGGTCACTACACGTATATAACCAGTAGACAATGGGCTCCTAGAGACTATTGTGTTCAATTTATAGTTTCTACTTGAACATACTCTTCTGCTTTACCCCCCGTGAAAAGCCTTATTACTGCACCTCGGACACAGCCATCCCGGAGAACCAACCGTAAGCCTTAACACCCACGTCAAGTCTTAACACCTTATTACTATACCTTAGATATAGCTATCCTAGAGAACTAACCCTAAGCCTTAATACCTATATTAAGTCTTAATATTTTAAATACCCTTAAGATATCTAATACTAAAATAACTCTAATTAATCTACTAGCTATCTTAGGGCCTAAGACTACTAAGCTAGATCTATACTATAGTAACTATAATAAGCTCTAGTTATAGCTTCTTAAGATAGACTTATACTTTAAGTTTAATAAAGAAATAGAGAATAAGTAAAAGGTAACTTTTACTACCTTCTACTTAAGAGAAAAAGCTAAATAATAGATTAAGCCTTACCTTAAGCTATATATTAATAAGAAGAACGTAAATAGTAATAAGATTAATAAACTAATAACTAATTAGAATAAGTTTAAAAAAGTACTACGTATTAACTTTAGACCTTATAAAGTAGATAAAAATACTATATAAGCTATTTAAAAACTTTATTAAACCTATTTTATTAGTAACTATATAGCTAAATTCTAATACTATTCTTTTAAAACTAACTAAAATAATAAGGTATATAGAGACTTATTTAGATAAGGCCTTAAGTCTACTATTAAAGCTAAGCTTATAAAATATAGTATAAGAACTAATACTCTATAAAGACTCTAATAAAAATTAATTAAATTAAATAATACTCTATATAAATTATATTTAGAGACCTATAGCTATAGAACTCCTACGCGTAATTTAGCTAGATATAGTAAAGAAATATCTATATCTATCTAAAAAAACTAGAATAACTATAAATCCTAACTAATAAAAGGAGTTATACTAGAAAATACTAAGTAAACTAAGTTCTAAAAGAAATAAAAAAAACTATAAGATAGGAAAACCTACTATAACTATAGTAAAGTAGGATACTTCGCGCGTAATTATTATAGTAAAAAAAAGAAAAATATTATTACCTAAAAACTTAATATTCTTATAATATTAAATATAGTAATAGAAGATAGTACCTTATACTAAACTATTCTAGATAAAGATATTACTAAGATATTAGAAGAAAAACTACCTTTTAAAGTAGAGATTTTAAAAAAAGACCTATATTAGAAAAAGGTAGGTAATCCTAACTAATAGGCTATATAGACTATTAAGATATATAACTATATATAGGATTAACTAGTAGAAATATAATATATTATTAGAATTAAGAAAGATAATAAGTATATTACCTTTTTAGTAAGAATAAATTCTAAGGAGCTAAATAAATAATAGTTTAAAGCTACTAGCTAATTCTAAGAAGATAACTTTATATATATTACTAAATACGCTAAAACTATAATAAAGTAACCTTATCTTAACCTTAGTAAACTAGACTATAAGATAAGAGAATATATTAAAAGGGTAATTCTAAAAAAAAGAAAGAGAACTCTTACTAATAAGAAAGTAGCTAAGCTTTTAGAATAACTAAGAGAATAATACCTAAAACTAATATAATAGTTAAATAATACTCTAAACGTTACTCTATAAAGCCTAATAAGGTAACTAAACGCTATTCTTAGTAAGATATTAAAAGAAGAGTTATAAGATAACTAGAATAAAGAATAGATAATTATAGACTTACTACTATTTAAGAATAAGGAGTATATTAAATTTATAAACTATATAAAGAGAGGGTTTACTAAGAGAACTATTATACCTTTAAACTCCCTACTTCTAGATAAGAGACTAGAATAATACCTATTCCCTAGACTAGGTTACGTAATAGAGATAGATAAGGAATCTCTATATAAATACGTAGGAAAGGGCTACGCGTATAGTTATAAAGAAACTAATAAGGAATTTAAATAAAGATATAAAAATAAGATAGTACTTATTAATAATAATTTACTATAATAAGTCTTTTCTATTTAGAAGTAAAGTATATTATATAAAGCCTAAAGATCTACTATAATCTATACTTACTATTACTATAGTAGTATACTCTTTTCTACTAGGCTTCTATTCTATATACTTAATACTATACTATTTTATTCTATATATAAGATTCTTAATTAGCGCTTAGTATAGTATAATAATAATTATTATACTAGTATCTAGTAGATAGATAGAAATAGTAAATAGTAAACTTTTCCTTCTAGCTATTAGTAGTACTATAACTAGTAGCGTCTAGAGGCGAAGGATAGCGTATATAGCTTACTCCTACTTAGCTAACTAAAAGGTAACCTCGCTTATTCTAAGTACCTAGTATATAGCTATTTTAATAGCGCCCTTATAGTAAATAGGCTCTATATATACTCTTTTATAAGGTATAGCTACTATCTAGTTATCTAGCTTTTAAGGTTACTTTTTAGGAGCTAAGGTTACTTACCTACCTAGTCTAAGAAAGGTATACTAGGCCTTACTTAGTAGCTAGAATATCTTAATAAATTAATTACTAAAATACTTAATAATATTAATAGAAATACTATATACTAACTATTTTATTTTAGTAGTATAGGAGTTCTATAGTTTTAGTAGACTCTCTTTCTTCTCTATTTTAGACTTATTCTTCTTACCTACCTTATTCTAATAGCTATAGTTAAATAAATCTCCTATTACTACTCTTCTAATAGTAATAGCTATATAATAATACTTCTATATATTTAATTCTACTTCTAGTTACTTCTCTATTTCTTACTTTAAGGCTTATATTAATTAATTTATTTCTTATAGCCCTTACTTATCTACCTAGATATAGTTACTAAATAAGCTATAGAGGACTTTAACCTATAGATACTCTATAAATAGCTAGATATATACTAAGTATAGTATAGTAATCTAGCTTAGCTAGATAGGTAGAAAGTAAGAAATAACTTTAGAGTAATTCTACTATAATATTAACTTATAGTAGTAGATAATTATTATAATTAATTTATTAAAAGTAACCTAGTTCTAATTCTATAAAATACTATTATAGAATCTTATAGTAGTAATTTTACTACTCTAAGGTAGCTAACCCCTATTTACATAGTAGCTAATAAGCTTTAGCTTAAGAAATTTATTAATAGTTTATAGGTATTACTTTACTTACTAGGTATTCTACTAGCCTTAAGCTATTTATAGCTTTTAACCTTTTTTATATTATAGTATCTATTTAAGTATTAATTAGAAGCTATAGTCTAGTTAATTAGCTAGGTTACTAATAAAATATAATTCTTACTTAAAGAAAGTAATATTATTCTAGAGTAAGTTAAAATATACTATAAATTAATT
The DNA here is from genome assembly GCA_028476805.1 of Acrocalymma vagum. Classification (NCBI taxonomy): domain Eukaryota; kingdom Fungi; phylum Ascomycota; class Dothideomycetes; order Pleosporales; family Acrocalymmaceae; genus Acrocalymma; species Acrocalymma vagum. Next base: position 14,482 of record JAQGEP010000538.1, read on the forward strand.
CTTCTTATCTACTACCTAGAATAATTCCTACTATATTATATTTTCTAGCTTAGTTATAAGGTTCTAGACTATCTATTAGAAGTATACTAGAATAATAGACTTTCTATAGTAGTATAGTATCTTCTTATCTTAGAACTAGAGTACTAATTCTACGTTACTATTATTAAAGGTAGTATACTTACTAAATACTAGTAGACTAAGTAGCTTACTTATTAGACTATATAAACTATCTACTAGGTAGTTTTACTATACATAAAGAAAGAGTTCTAGCTCTTAATTACTTTAATACTCGTACTTAGTAGCTAGAAGTAATACCTTAAGTCTAATTATTTATATATAGTATATAATTCTAGCTAGTAAATAAGAGTAGTATCTAGCTTCCTATAGGCGTTTATTTTTTATATTAATTTCTAGAATAGTAGTAAAGTAGATTAGTCTACTAGTAAATATAAATCTCTAGTATTTCTAGAAAATAAATAATACTAGAACCTATAGTAGTACTTCTACCTATAGCTATTTATCTTAGTTATCTAATAAATTCTAGAACTTACTAGCTAGTTTCTTCTAGTTACTATACTATAGAAATTATTCTTAGGCGTCCTTTATTAGGTTAATATTAGGCTCTAGCCTCTTACTTCTACTTTACTCTTTACTAGTTTTACTATTTAAGATATTAATACTACTACTACTACTACTACTACTACTACTACTACTACTACTACTACTACTACTACTACTACTACTACTACTACTACTACTATAAGTACTACTATTACTTTTCTTACTATTCTTACTCTTCTTATTAGTAAGAATACGTAGAAAGTAGTAGATAAATAGTTTTATATACCTAGTATATTAATTCTATATATCTAGGTTCTATAATTACCCTATTAGCTATAAATTAATCTCTATAGCTTTTATACTTTTTAGCTACTACTATATCTTATAGAAAAGAGTCTATAGTCTAGTAATACCCCTCTTAATTAACTCTTTTATATAATTAGTAGCCTAGGCCTATTAGTAATTTAATATATTTATAGTAACCCTTCTCTCTATATACTCCTATATACCTCTAAGTAGAGTCCTACTAGTACTAGATACTAATTAACTAGCGCTAATATATTATATAAAAGAACTCGTTCCTACTAGTAATAGTATCTAAAGAATATTATAATAAGCCTAGATAACTAAGAGTTAAATTAGTATATAATTAGTATACCTCTAGAAGTACTATAAATAAGATTCTAGTAACCTCTTATTAACTAAGGCCTATAGGTTTAGACCTCTTAATTCTTAACTAAATTAGGTTAATCTTAGAAAAGATATATTAAATTATACTAAGGTAGAGAATATATAACTACTAATAATCTACTACCTTAAAATATAACTACTAATATTAGCTTAACTACTAATATTAGCTTAACTACTAATATTAGGTCTTATATAAACTACTTAATAAATAGCTAAGAACTAGCTTCTTACTAAGAAGATACTCTTTTTCTAAAAAGAAAAAGTACCTATTTAAAAGCTAGAATAGAATTAAGAAGAAGGTTTAGATTTCTTAAGTAGTAAAGATTCTTTAATAGAAAACTCTTTTAAAAAGAGTAACTCTAAAATAGGTCTAGTAATAACTACTTTAGTAATAACTATTAAATTACTTAATTACTAGATATAATAGTTCTAATAATAATTAATAGACCTATAAGCTTCTCTTTTAATAGACTAGCCTATACCTACTATAAAATTACT
>JAQGEP010000539.1:0-16129 GCA_028476805.1 Acrocalymma vagum
CATACGCTGATTAAATAATATGCCTTCTACCACCGTTCAAAATGCTACCTCTGCTCCCGTACTTAATGGCAAGCCCCTCAGATCCAAGGAATATTTCGACAAGCGCTCTGCCGAAGAGATGCAACAGCACTTGAAAGTGCCAACCCGCACGCTACAAGAAACAATGGCCTGTGCCTGCAGACTGATCGCTGCCAAACAAGAGGACGCCGGGCTGGCGGGTCAAATCAGTGCTCGATCAGAACGGAGCGATGGCTTCTACTGGACTTTGCGATTTGGGCTGGGTTGGGACGAAGCGACTCCCGACGACTTTATTGAGGTGGATGGGGATCTTAACACTGTTTCGGGAAGCGGAATGCCGAATCCTGCAACGCGCTTCCACCTCTGGGTCTATGCCAGCCGATCAGATGTCCAAAGCATCATACATACCCATTCTCCCTGGGTGTCAGCGCTGGCTGCTGCCCAGGAGCCGCTTGTTGTTGCGCAGATGGACATGACGCCTTTCTTTGACGATTGTGCGTTTCTGGGCGAGTGGCCCGGTGTGCCTATTGCGGACCAGGAAGGCGTTATTATCACGGGTGCTCTTGGCCAGAAACACTCCATCATACTAGCTCACCACGGCATGTTGACAGCTGGCTGTTCTGTGCAAGAAGCAACCTATCTTGCTGTCTACTTAGAGCGTGCCGCTCGTATGCAGGTGAGAGCCAGAGCATTTGGCCCTTTGAAGCCGGTGGATCCAGTTCTGGCCAAAGAAGCTGGAGGCTACTTGCGTCGTCCCAAGATTATGAACGCGACGTTTGAGTACTGGTTCCGCCAGACGCAGCCTATCGCGCCTCTTCCATTGTGATCCTACAGCGAGGCAAATGGGATACTTGTATGCCCCATGGTGTTTTCTTTACTTATTCGATCCCTCTGTGGCTCACACACAAACATGCGTTTAACTACATGTTTCCTTTCCACGCAACTCTGTTGTAGAAATTCGTTGAGCCCCTCACGAGTATATAGCGTCTGCTGGAAAGCGCAGCGAGGAACGATGTTCAGAATAGCATACTTTCAGTGATCAAAATGCTTCGAACATGTGCCTCAAATTGGTAACCCTTACCTTGTTCCGAGAGCTATCCACCCATATTGATATTCCTCTTCCCCAGCGACCGTGTGGTGCACGCACCCATAAAATGAAGCTTGCTCTTATGCAGTTAGAATTACCCCGCTCTGCGCAACCCAACATTACCTAGGTTGACAGAGATCAAGATTTCCGATCGCATATCAGTTTCACTGATACATGGCTTCAACAATGTACACGTCCCTTTGTCCCTCCTCGCATCATGAGCCGTCAAAAAGTTAGTGTCGCATGTGATAATTGCCGTCGAAGGAAGATAAAATGCGATGCTCGAGAACCCGGTAGGTGCGGTCGATGCCGTTGTCCTCAATGTCCTCAAAATCTGCTCTGATTTCTAATCTATCTGTAAGTGTGCCACGCCTGCTGTACACAAAACGAACCGCAGTGCGTCTATAGTCGGACAAGGCATTCCAAGCGTACAAACCGAGCCTTGCTACCACAACGTAGAGTGCCACCCAGTAACAGTAACACTGAGCCTACGCACGAAGCGGTAACAGTCAGTGCACCAACTCGGTCTCCGCAGACGATTGCCAGTGTGTGTAAATCAGCCAACTATGGCACGGCCATCAACCCATTGGTTGAAGTCTCTGCGACCAGTGAGGCTGCCAACTCGATTTCGCCGTCAGCGTACGTATCCGCGTCAGCTCCCTCAAGGGGTATTCCATCCCTGAGAGTTTCCGACGATTCTCTCAAAGATGCAGATGCGATGACCGGTGAGATTGGTGATATCTCCTCCAGTGAGGGTTCCTTTGGACGTAGCAGTGCTGTTTCGTTCATGCGACAGATCAATTCAGCTATCGATGCGATGGTAGGACGAACACATACCTCTACATCCTTGGAAGTCAATCGCGACATCCACTTGCCGCATGCTCAAAGCGCAACCCCCGTGCAGAACGAGAGTTTTCAAGATCCTCTTGCGTATACATTGCCGCCGAGGAAATTTGCCGATGGACTTCTTCAAGATTATTATGGTCTCGTATGGGTAATACTCCCCGTTCACGATTGGACTGTCTTTCAAGAGATGTACGACTCGGTCTGGGTGGGATCCGCAACATCAATGCCCGAGCGAGAGCTTTATTGTATGATCAACTTAGCCTTTGCATTAGGCAGTCAGTTTTCTCAAGGTGTCCAACCAAACTATAGGGCAGAGTTAGGACAGATTTTCTGGAAAAGAGCCCAAAAGCTGTTTGATCCTCGTCTCTGTGAGATTGCCTCTTTGGAGGCAGTTCAGTGCTCGTTGTTGATGGGCTTGTTTCTTCAGAGTACCTGCAATTCTCATCAATGTTGGATGATAGTAGGATCGGCGATTCGGATGGCCCAGAGTCTAGGTCTACATTCGTCTTCTTCGATGATGAAGAATAAGAGCGTCCGAGAAGTTGAGATCTCTCGAAGAGTGTGGCACGGATGCGTCTTCATGGACCGGTATTTCCCCTTGTCCTCTGTCTCAAGATGTTGCACAATTTAGTTGACAAATGAGCAGTGTTCTGTCTATGACTTTTGGAAGGCCTAGCATGGTGGCAAATTGGCTATCTGATGCTGTCCCATTACCATTGATGATTGATGATGAATTCTTGGACTCTCAGAGCGAATCTAGTGCCTTGCGAACAGATGGTACGGGAACAAGACTGGCGTTTTTCGTCAAATCTCTCGAGCTTTACAGTGTTGTAAATGACTGTCTCCTTGAGTTGTATATGAGACCTCGGGAGAAAGAGCCTAAGGACAACCAGAGTCTTCTTTCTTTGGTCAGTTTCGATAACAGGCTAACTCAGTGGGCTGACTCAATACCTAATCAGCTCTGCTTGCATGCAGGCGAGCTTGAGGGTAACTTCATCCTCAAAAGACAACGCATAGTTTTGAGAGCCCGGTAAGTAATCCGTCTTGATCTCTTTCGATGAATAACAATGTAGTCGCGACTCTAACTCCGACCCTTGAACAGTTACCTCCACGCCCGAATACTCGTGTTTCGTCCAATATTAGCAGATTTCTACTTGAGACAGCCAAAGTCTCGTAGCCCCCCCTCTGGTTTATCAATAGATAAAACTCTATCTCAAACAATCGTCGAGCAATGCTCTACTCTATGCTTCGAAGCTGCACACGAGATCATCAGTATAATCTATGACAATGTCGATCTTGAGACTGTAACGGGTCCGGTTCCTGCGTGGTGGTTTACTGTTCTATGTAAGAAGTGGTCACTATAATGGTCAAAGACACATGTCTTGTATTAACCACTTATTAGTTATCTATACGGCTGCTACGGTGCTACTTGCCAAACGTTTCGGCCCTTTATGCTCTAACAGCGGAACATCCGAGCCTTGTCCTGCGGACGAGTCGTTTGATCAAGCGATTCAGTTACTTGAGGCCTATTCGAGAGTGGGAAAATCAGCCGAACGTTGCGTAGCAGCGTTACATATCCTCTCTGCCAAGTTCCAATGCAACTCTCACCAAACTCAAGCGCAACCAGAAGCCGGTGAGGAAGTGCAGATCGGCTGCATGCACAATGAAAACATGTACCCAGACGTAGGAGCTGTAGGAGATCTATCCAATGCATTGAACCTTTGGGGAGCAGACTTCAATCTGGATGACATGCTTTGGCTGAATACTTCAGCTGCAGATATTCTATTCTAAGGATATTCTCGCTTTTAATATAATCTATCTCCATACCAAGTTAGAACAGAGTGCTACAGGTAGCCGCTTTTACAAAGCTTTTATCGGATGATGAGAGAAATGATGGTTCAATCTGGAATTCAGAGAATGGCTAAGTTGTCAAGGAGAAATGCGTATGCAGCTAGAATTTGATTCAAATGAAGTTTTACACTATGCTATCCAATTATAAGCTATAATCCATGTCTGTGAACCTCAGAGATTCATGACTCCCTGTGGAATATGACTCTCACACTTCAACGATGTTAGGCGACGCGGCTCTCGAAATCTGAATGTATACATAGCTTTATACGATTACTTCTGTTTGACAGAATGATTGATTTATTGGCCTTATTGCACCAAAAGGGAACAGTGCGTCTATTCGTAAATGTTGCCTACCACCTCGGCAGGGTTTTCAGGTTTTGTTTTTTCCAGATTTTTATAAGGATTCTGCGAAAAATATATGAAGGACATTTGCTGCTATTCTCAATATTTCCATGGTTTAGACACAGTTTTAAGCAGTGATCAAAGATCGCTGAGGATTGTTAATGCAAAGAGATCTACAACAAGACGGAAAATTACGTCGGGCAGTAATCTTTCGGTGTGCGCGAGAATTTAGCTTAGATAATGCTCCTCCGAAACTGCCCTCCCTCCCCCAACCCCAATTATTTTTTTTTTAAAACTGCTGTCCGAAGCTGAAACATACATCGATGATGCAAGAAGCCATCTCTTAGAAGCAAATTTAATTTTCCTATTTCAAAGTACTAGCATAAAAATACCTCGCCAATCATAGTCCCAACAATTAGATGATCGGATTTGACGACGACTCCTAAGATATGTCGGTCGTGATACCATAGCACGCCGCCGAATGGATCACCACAGAGGGTTTAGCTTACACAAACCCTTCTTTGGTTTCAGGGGTGGAGATGGATCGGCCTCCGCTATATCAAGCAGAGTTGCTAATAGTACGTACGGTACAGTACCAGGCCTCTGTACTGTACGTACTGCCAAGGCTACCGTACTGTACGTACTGTACGGCCAGTACAAAGCGCTGGTACTGTACGTACGGCGTTCAAGCCGTACAACGTCTGCTATACCCGAATAGGCAATTATCATCAGTCTTGGCATGGTGGCGAGGTTCTCAGAGGTGCTGTTGGTCAACGCCAATCGATTGCACCATCCATATCCCATTGTACAAGACTTTGGCTCGCTCCGATTAGGTCAGATTGCAACAAGTATCGCTTCTTTGTGATCATATCGCCAAGCTTACTGAACGTTCGCTCGTTGTCAGCTTCGGTGGCCGGAATCGAGAAGATATCGAACGCCATTTGAGTGAGACAAGGCCACCGATCGCGATTGTGGTGCCAAAACTCAACTGGATTCTTAACAGATTTGTGTATGCGGTCTCTAGTGGTAAGATATTCGTCCAGTTCGTCGATTTCTTGTGGCGCAAGCCTTGTATCTGAACTACTAGATGCGAAGCGCTCGCTGCGGTCGGTATCTGTACGACTTCTCAAGAACTCACTGAGCCAATCATCCTGTTGCGAGTCTTGCTGTTGAGGTTGCTTAACGCGCTTATTCTTGTATCGCTGCCAGAGTTCTTGTATAACCTGCCTTGCCCACTCAATCCAGTCCGGCCTTGCTTGCCATAACTGCTCAATTGTCTCAATTTTATACGCTGGGTGCAGAACGAGCGCGGCGACATAAATAGGCGACCGATCGAGCTTCGTATAATACTCGTTGAGTTTCTGCCAGCCAAGATCGCAGGCTATTCGATATAACTGGTCTTCTTCGCGAAGCTCATAACGTGCAATCATGGTCTCAATGTGCTCTAGGAGGAATTCGTAGCAAATTAGGACCTGCCAGATGCAGCCCTGCTTGCCTTCAGCACTGTAAGTTTGATATATCAAGATAGCTTTAACAGCATAGCTCACCTTCATCATTAGCGCCTTCGAGCTTCTTCGTGGCCTTCTTAAACGGCTGAAGAATCTCCATAAATTCGGCGACGGTGAGCCAATCATCGTTGCTCAGTACATCAGTGACCATAACGTTTGGTGGGTCTGGCTTCTTTTGTTTCTCTTTACCAGCATTACGGCGCTGAATTCGAGTGAGGTAGTGCTCGTACTCGTGTCTCTCATTGAGGCAGTACTGCTCGATCGTGGTGCGGAGCTTAACTGCTCGCTCATACGCATCGTAATGTGAGTTCCACCGCGTGTCATTCGGCCGCTTAAGATCGAGATGTTTATTTGAGTTGTCGTCAAATGGGACCGTAGCGTTCTGCTGCTGTTGCAGCTCACGGAAGGCCTTCGCGCGATTCGAATCGGCGTGTTTATCGGTAATCCACATGATTATATTATACAATCGGCCAAGTGGTCCCTTCTTCCTCCACAGTTGCAACTGTTCTTCAAGGTCCTTTACACGCTCAGTCTCATGTTTGAACGCCTCCAAGTCATGGCCATACATAATCTGCTGGCAGACACGGCTAAATACATGCGCGGCGCAGCGAAGGCGACGTTCTTCGGCCCTAAAGTCAAAGGTCTCAGCAAGATTCTCAATAGCCGTGTCGTTATTACCAGCATTATCCACGACGAAGTATCCAATCCTATTGGCGATATCAAACTCTCTTATTATCTTCGCAACTCCAGCAGCAATATTAACGCCAGTATGGCGGCCGTCGACCTCAGGAACGCTTAGTAAAAATCGTCGGATCTTGCCAGCTTCGTCAATAAAGTGGGCGATAATTCCGTTCAGCGATAATGTGTTGCTAGATGTCCAAAGGTCAAACGTAATATTGATCTTATTATTCGTGGACTTGAGTAGTTCAATGATGTGTGGCTTGAACAACTCAAAGTCCTTTATTATCCATTCTCGCACCGTCTGACGCGTCGGCAAACAGGTATCTTTATTAATGTTCTTATTTGCGCATTGTATCATCCTCTGGAATGGCTCAGTATCAACTTGACGAAGCTTGACGTGGTCATAAGCCATCCAGCGTACTAAGGCTCGTTTCCAGCGCTGTGGATCAAAGTTGGCGACTTGGGCGTTGATGACGGCTTGTTCGAGCGGTGTTGTATTCTTAAGACCTTCTTCAATCCTCCGCCGCTTTAAGATAATCCCATTCTCATCGATTTTGTGTTGGTCTCGCAAATGGCCGATTGGTCGGTGCGTACCATTAGTGTGCTTGTACTGGGTAGGCTTAGGTACGTTCTTCTCAATACAGAGGCGGCAGGCCCAGTGGATTGAGCCATCTTTCGTAAGCTGGATCCGATATCCATATTTCCAAATCCAGGCAGTGAGCCCGCGCTTCGAATGTTCCGGTATTTGATACCCAGGATACCTTGCCCAAGGAAAGCTCTTATAAGCATCACTGCCGACGACACTATCGCGTCCAGAAACGCTCCCACCGCAATCTGGGGTCGTAATTGATGATCGCTGAGGCTCAGTGGCAAGAGATGGGTCGGTTAGTGCAGCAGAATGGACAGAATACTGGTCGTCGAGGTAATCCGACATCTTGTGTGGCAAGTGTCGATATGCTGCAGAAGAGAGAGGTTCGGCCGCTCTGCTGTCTTTATCGATGTTATCTACACCTTACTGTACAGACGTGTGCACCGCTCACAGCCAAGGACAAAGGAAATAATTACATAAGGGATGGATACTTCCTGGCCAATTATTTAAGTAAAGCCAGTATCCACTGAGACGAAGGCTGAAACGTGGCTCTCACCACCCAACATATCCTGTCCAGCATTTACTACCGAAAGTGTCCGTACAGGCCGTACAGGCCGTACAGTACAGGGGCTTCGTACTGTACGTACTGCCTCAGAGCCTGTACTGTACGTACTGGGTCTTGGCAGTACGGTACTTGTACGGTACTAGTACGGTACGTACTATTAGCAACTCTGATATCAAGGAAAGGACGAATCGGAATTTCGGCAAGCGGAATGATTTTTGTCTTCTTCGTAATCTTGTAGCTTGCGTAGAGAAACAGAATGAGAGGAATGTTGGCGTATGAGGGGATGAAGCTTTTGGTTTTCCAACGGCCTTCAAGAAAATTGTCGTATCCTGAAGTCAAGAGAAGCAAGATGAAAAGAGCAAGGTAAGCCCACGCATAGTATGGCTGGAAGGGCGACCTGTATGGGAGCTCTTTTCGATCAATTCCTTGTTTCTTGCAGCCATAAAAGAAACGGAGATAGGCTATCGTGATTACTGTCCAATTGACAAGGATTGCGATAAATAGAAGGTCCTGGAGTCAGGTAAAAACAGTAGGGGCACTGCTGGAGGTTGTCAAGTAGCCGAGAGCCATGAAAAGTGTAAAGAGCAGAACAGATGCGTAGGGAATTCCGAAGCAATTAAGGCGCAGGAAAACCTTCGGAGCTTGTCCATTCCTCGCTAAACCGAATAGGTATCGGACATAGGCCATCATGCCGGCATTTCCGCATGACCATGCTGATGTAACGACTACAGCGTTGATGATGTGAGGTACAACTTTAATGGCAGCAAGATTGACAGAGATGACGAAGGGTGAAGCGGCAGTCCCACTGTTCTTAAGTAATCTTGGGTCGTCAGATGGAACCACTAGACCGACGAGGAACATAGTGATCATATAGAAGAACAGAATCCTCCAGAAGACCCTTTTCGCAGCCTGCGGGATGACTCGACGTGCGTTCTGGGTCTCGGCGGCCGCTAGAGAGATGTTTTCAATACCAGAGTAAGCGTATATGGCATTGTTGAAGGTTGTCCAGAAGCCAAGGAACTGTCCGAACGACCCTGGGATACCGAGATGTTGAACGAATACGTCCGGGTCTGGCGTTCGACTGGTTAGCCTCAAACTCCTACTACCTCCTGGCAGGCACTTGCCCTGTTTAGTTAACTTTGCCGGTATGGTGAGGACTACGGATTACTTTCAGCTGGTTGAGTGTTAACGTTCAATAAAACTCAGACTTTCAGCAGTCACGCAACGATTCCGTTCCCATTCGGAAATAAGTCCAATGATGCTTTGCGCACTCGCCACGGAGATTCTCCTCGGCCCGCCCTACCCGCGAATATCCGTAACCGCACTCAACATGTTAAATGTTGCCGTCGCCACGTAAAAATCCCTCATTCACCCGCAATATCCACACCTTCCACTCTTCGCCGTTCCAAGCGGCCCTGGACACTTTGTCTTCTCCCATCTACCCGCGAAATCCATTCAATGAATACTTTGACACGGAAACGCTCCCGTCTGGCTTGCAAACCTTGTCGGGACCGCAAAAGAAAGTGCGATGGGAGCAACCCTTGCACGACTTGCACTCAATGGGGTTATGAGTGCTACTATGAAGCTCCACGAAGAAAGTTTCGAACTACTACAGAACCCACACTAGACCCTCAACCTAGATATCCACCTCAGAATGCTGATGTATCAAACACTGCTGAATCGGATCATCGTGGCCTGGTCCAGCGCCTGGAGGCCAATTCCGGGGCAGCATTTGTAAGAAACCTCGGCCTCAAGATTGACCCAGCAAGAGCACCAAAGCTCAATCTCTTTGGATGGAATGTTGGATCACGGCAGCTATCGACTCGGCTTCATACAGCTTCAGCATTGACAATCATTGACATCACCTCGCTCGAACATATGAGAGTCCTAGCTCAGGTCTACTTCGACAAGGTGGATCCATGCTACGGATTTATCGACCGTCAGCTGTTTCTCGAACGATTAGACAAACGGTGGCAATCGCCTCCGACACCTGATATATATGACAGTGTACTGGGTGGTGTCGCTGCCCTTGGGTGCCTGTTCTCGCAACGAAACGCCACCATCACAGAAGTACATCTCGTTTGCACAGCAATCTCCATCCTGAATACGCACCGTCTATATGGTCCTCCGTCCATGGATCTCCTAACTGGTTGGACGCTCCGGTCAATTTACCTTCGTCTGACAGACTTGCCCCATTCAACGTGGATAGCGAGCTGCACCCTGATGCACCTTATCGAAGCCTCCGGGATTCACCCCGAGTCGCATTCAGTTCTTCCACCCAGCGCAAGGTGCGATCCAGATATTCAAAAGCGGCTAGTTGGGATTGCACATCATTTGAACGTATGGACCTCTTTTGATCTCGGTCTCTCTCGAGTATCATTCCAGAAAGACGATCTGACGTTCGCCGTGTCACCCAAGCCCGCTGGCTATACAGAGGAGATACTGGGTCTTCTACCGTTGTCGGTCAGCCTAGACCCAGGAAAGTCGAAGGATGAGACAGATCTAGCCTCGGCACTGTCCAAGGTCCTGGATGGTACTCACACTCAGCCACCATCGGTCCTTGCGCAGTGCAACCTCGTCCTCTGTATCCTTCGGCGTATTCATACTCGGAATCTCGATATATCTTCGGATCTAGCAGAACAAGCCCTAGCACTGTTAAAAAAGGGACTTGGTTGTGCGCGGAGTATGGTCACGGGCTGTTCTCCATGGCACCAGGTTGCAAACGTGCCTTTCCACATCATTTGCGTCCTCCTTGTCATGGATACGCGCTCGTCACTTGCGATGCTGCCGGATGCGATGCAGACCCTAAGTCTTGTTGCGTCTACCTATGATACGGAGGCAATGAGGGAGGCATACGGTTCGGCCAGGTTGTTGGCCCTGCTACATCAGCAACGCAGGAAGGACGACATAGCGATCTTCGACGAAATCCTCAATAATCTCCAGCAAGAAAGGCCGGTGGTGTCACCACCCCAGCCAAATCCCAGCGCCGAGGAATATTACTGGCTTGAGTCTTTAGTCGCTGATCTGCCGGGACTGCAAGGAGTTGACCTAGACCAGTTCTTGATGGGTGGTATTTAGGAGCCAATGCGGCGACATTGGATAGACCGGCGCGACCTGCTGCGCTTCGGGTAGCACCTGCGTATACTGGAATGACGTGGTCACGACCGGACACGTACAACTTTATGAAACTGGCTTCCAGATAGGCATCATAGGATCAACTAAGGTAGTTACTGGTTCTGAGAGACGGTAGAAACCAGCAGCTATTTAGCCAGGCGATCGGGAGTGGGTTACAGTCATCCAGGGCATTGGAGCGTCGGGGTACGTGCTTCCACCGTACACCATCTACAAAGGCAAGAACCACCTCTCCAACTGGTACCAGGATGCTGGCCTTCCTGGTACATGGATGTTTGCGGACTCTGATAACGGATGGACGAACAACGCGATCGGTTTCTTGTGGTTGAAGCACTTTGACAGGCATACCAAAGAGAGGACTGTGGGATCACATCGGCTCCTACTGATTGATGGCCATGAGAGCCACCAGTCGCAGGATTTCAAGGATTACTGCGAGGAGCACAAGACTATTACCTTTTGTATGCCTGCGCACTCATCTCATATCCTCCAGGCGTTAGATGTGGGTTGTTTCTCCACTAAAGCGGAAGTACAAGAGCAACATCTCAGCCTTGGCACGCAACCACATCTACCATATCGACAAAATGACCTTTATACCAGCCTTCCAGGACGCATTTAACGCGTGTTTTACAGAGAAGAACGTTCGATCAAGCTTCTGAGCTGCTGGTCTAGTTCTATTTGACCTAGAGGCGGTGATATCGACTCTTGATGTCTAGCCACGTACACCAATCCCACCGCCTATCAACCCCACCACCTGGCAGTCCAAAACACCAAGCAATACACTCGAATTTAGATCGTAATCGAAGCTTATTACTACTAGGCTTGGTTCCTCACCATCATCCATTAAGGATGACATTAATCAGCTTGTAAAAGGTGCCCATTAAATTGCCCACCAAGCTGAGCTGATGCGGGATCGGGTTGCAACGCTTCAGAAGGTTCTAGAAGATGCAACAAAGCGGAAATCGCGTAAGAGGGCATCCAGAAGAGTGAGGATATATCCTTTGACGCTGCATCACAGTTGGTACCTTTTGACAATAGTACTGTGGGAGAGAGTACGAAAAAGAGGCGTGGTAAGGCGAGGGCTAATGGCGCGCAGCCAACACAAAGGCGCTGCGGGAACTGTGGAGAGACTGGGCACAATGCGCGAACCTGTCAAATAGTTGAAGATAGTCCTATAGAGTCAAGCGATAGTGAAAACGGTACTCTTAGCGAGAATACCGTTGACTAAATCGTACTGTTGGTGCAACTGTTGGCAACTGTCTTGGCACTGTGATCCGTTCGGTGGTTTGATCCGTGGTGGAATACTCCGTAGCGAAGGGACATTCTTTTACTATGTAAGAAGCCTCTGAGCTAATTAGGCGAGGAGGCGGCGATGGGCATGTAATTTTTAGATCAAAGGGGCCCTAGATGTTTAGAAATAGCTACAGCACATAACTTATATGACGTTGGAACAGTTAGCAGCGTGTGCACGGAATTTGATGCGTTTGAAGTTGAAGTACCCCTCAGATTTCTCGGTATGGGGTGTTTTTCGACCAGCAGTGATGGACGTTAGAACTACAGTAATGCCGCAACCTGGATGAGTACAAGGAATAAAATCGATAGCATTGGGATCCCTTTATTGAATGCATTGCCAGAAAACAGACCAAACTCTGTCTGTGAAGGTGTCTTGAGTGGGCCCGTCGCTGATGAGGCGGTGGAGTCGGGAAAGTTTGGCGACAGTGCTCTAGAGGAATTCTCGGCAATAATGATACAGGCATGATTTTCTGTTGGTGTTGATGGAGCACTCGTTAGACTAATGATTCCAGAACCTGAAAAATCACCCATCTGCATTCCAACGGTAGCTTCCGAAGGGTATCTCGATGGCGAAAGGGCTACTATATCTGGTGGCCATGCTGCCGTTATGTTTTTGAAAAGTGCAGCACTCATAGCGAGCAAGAGATCTAATTCCGAGATAGCGAAGTGGGATCAACGTGGAGATGAATGCATGCGTTCGAGTGGCCCAGATCTTGGATCCAGAGAATTATTCTAGTTTGTTGTCCCAGTTATGGGCCCCTAAGGACAGGAAAAGATGGACCAGAAGTGGGCCAGGTGTTCGCGATCGGATACTTATAGACGCAGTGGCCCCTGAGAATGTAGACCAGTCAATCAATTCATCATGAGCTCAACTGATTCAAGTGTCGATAGCCTCTCTGCAAGCCTGGCTAGTCAGTGGAACCCCCATGCAACCAAGTCGGGGACCAATGACAAGCCGGGAACCGGCAAAGCAGTCCAGGATACCGGTCTATTCACTCCAGAAGGAACTCCAGAGGTAGATGACGGTCGAAGTGAAGCAGAAAAAAGACGACAAGCGGAACTAGAGGCAGCTGAAGCGGCTAAGGAATCGGCTGAGAGCCAACCTCCTAAGAATAAAGAGCCGCAATCGTCTACTAAAACTGAAGATGATGGAACCGACAATGAAGCAGCAAAGCAAGCTGAAATTTTGAAAGAAGTTTTGTCTTGCGGTCAAGATGAGTATCACAAGATCTTGGGAATTAAAGAAGACTATGACAATGCAACAGAGGAGATGGCGGCCGTTGAGAGTGCTGTGTACAACCGTGGCATCGAAGTTCATCCTAAATACAGCAAAGACGAAAACGCTGAAAAGGCATGGAACAGTAAGTAATTCTCTCTTACTTTGACTTATTAAATGCTAATCAGAGTAGTGGTCCGAACTGCGGGAGATGAGTTGGGCTGCAGGGAGAGCGTGTACCAGGAAGTACTGGATTTCGGCGACGAGGATCCCGACGCGTCAGAAGATAGCGCATCCTCAATGGAAGGTCTAGAAATAGAACCTCCAATGCCCACCAAAATCGTTTTAGGCTGGTATGAGGAGGCGACGCCATTAATGGATGAACTGCAGCAAAATCCGAAATCTTTCTCTACAAAAAAGAAGCTAGACGCTATCAACGACAAGATCAAGAGGAAGAACGAAGAGGAAGAGCAGGAAGATGCGAATATGTGGCTCGTCGATTATAAGGCGATTTCGAAATTTTATCAAGATGTCCGCCCATTCGTAGACCGGCTCAAAGGGGATGCTGACGACCAAGAGGCTCTTGAGGGCGCCAGAGGGGTAGAAAGGGTGTTGAATGAGTATCTTAACAAAAATCACTACCCCGGCGCATGGACATTCAAGGTAGCTCTCCTAATGCAAGAAGCCGTAAAAGAAAAGACAGAGGAAGCAAAAGAGAAGATGAAAAATGATTTAGAAGAGAAAAGGAAGAAAAGGATGGAGGGGCGGAAGAAGGAAAAGGCAGCTGAGAATGCGCCTACCGGAACCGAGCAACCAAAGAAGTCATCATCAGCTATTTCGACAGACTGGAGGCCCGGCTTGACTACGAAGGGAGAAGAAATTTATGCAATGCAACCCTACGAAAGGACCAGTAAAGTAACCCAGGAAAAGAGCATGGACCAATGCTTCTTTCTAATCGAAAAGAAAGGCAAAAAAAAAGGCAAGAACTCAATGGTATTCGAGGATTCGGAGACAATTGGTCCGAAGGCAACAGATGGCTATCTCAAGCAGCTTCCCGAGGGCGAACGCGTTGACATTCGGACTGAAAAATACAAATACAGCACCGCCGACAAGATGGGTTTTGTCGAGATTGATGACATAGCAGTCAAGCCTGGCTATAGCTCAAGGGTATATCCAGCAATCGGTATCCGGGTCAAGTATGAAAATGGAACGTACAAGTATCCCAATCGAACAGTATTCAGAAAGATCTGGGGCTCTGCGCGGGCCGATAGAATGATAGAGGACTTCTATGACGACAAAGGACTCACGATACCCTGGGAGAAGAGAGCCAAGCGTCCCAGGGCGGTTGAATCCGTGAAGGTAGTCGAGTCTGTCGAGGAAACCAACTCAGCACAGGCGACGGAAAGGCTACGAAGAGGTAGAACCGTATCAAGGAGCCCAGAAAGGAGACGCAGCAGCTCGGTAAGCTCCAGTGCCAGCTATTTATCGGATGAGGGCTTGGAGCGACTTGGGGGCATCGAGGATCGCATGGACAAATTCGAAAAGATGTTCGAAAACTTGAGCAAGAAACTCGACAAATTGCAATGATAGACTCATAGAGTGGTAGGTTTCCGGAGTTTTTGGCTTGCTTTGATGTTGTGCTTGTGAGATGCAATTGGCTTTGGATGTAACTTAATTACAGTAGTTCCTTTTGTTATTTTATTTTATTGTACGGTCGGCTGGTTCCGGGTTTACGTAGTTTGTAGACAGTTGAATAGTAATCTAAGCAAATTGGACAAGTTTTATAAGAGAAACAAGGGCGCTAAGTTACCTCCCTTCATCATTCAGTTTAACTTAGTAGAACGCCGGGCATTCTTACTGTCGTGCGGTGATCCGTGGTGCCTTTTTTTCAGCGTTGACTTTTCTCCGAGGGCATTTCGCTTTGGCTCCTCGGGGTCCACGACATGGGGTTCGATGCGCGGAGTGTGTCTGCCACTCTTCCCCATACTTCTCCGTACCCATTTTATCAATCTGGTATAGCAGTTCTTCACCAACACATTCGCCGCGTAAAACTTTGGTTACTTTCCATTCTACAGTGACCTTAGCAATTCCGTCCTCCAAGTGGACATCTACTGGGCGATTAACCGCCCACTCAACGTCCGGGCAATAACTCGGATATGCATGGCTCAGATATTCCTTCTCGATGGAATCAAGTGATGTTGACATCTCGCCTGCTTCCTTTGCCTTCCGCGTTTGCAGTCTTTTCCGCCTCGGAAGATTTTCCTCTTCGGGCCTTGAGCGCTTCTCGGACGATGCATCAGGATCGGATGTTGCGTTATTGGAGAGCTGGGGGGGCATCTTCTTGTGGTGTTTAATGCTCTGAAGCATTTCCCCCATAGACGTCTGAAAATTTGAAGAAATATTGCATTGTTGTCGTTTAATGGCTTCGGTTCGTGGAGAACGAACCGCTAATTGCATATGATCCAGGAACGGGTCCTTCTCACCCGGCTTTCCGTTGATATCATGACTGGTCGCGATGCCATGGTCAACGGCAGATACGTAGCCATTTACTTTAGTCGATGTGACTGAAATGATCAATCAGTTTCAGAAAAAAATCATTTTCGAGCACCTGGGATTACCTTGAAGGCCACCTGGCAATATCTCTTTTGTTTGAATGTTTTTGTCATTCTTCTGTTCATCTCGAGATGTGGTTCTAGAATCCTCGACTCTATGCGTTTGGTTGGCAATGTTTCCGTTTGTCGTCGCATCCGCAACGAGCTGCTCAGCCGTTGGGAGATCTCCATAGTCAGTATCTACTTCTGTGTCGGTGAGGCGATCGTTTTCGACTGCACTTTCCCAGTGTGCTTTCGAAACCGACACTTTGGGGGAAGGGTAGGTGAGATCCACAAATTGTTTGTGTTCAGTTCTGGTCATACATGGGCACTTTCGTTCGTTTGTTCGTTCGTTCGTTTCGTTTAAACCGTTTATGCATGTTAAACCGTTTAACCGTTTAAAGGCATTCTAA